>JAFBJT010089579.1:55042-70040 GCA_016785325.1 Chascanopsetta lugubris
TGTTTTATTTTATTCTTTATTTTATTTTTTTGGGGGGGGAGGAAAGAATGGAAGCCAATGCATTCGTGGTGCATTTCTCCCCCTCCTCCTCCTCCTCCCCCTCCTCCCCCTCCTCCTCCTCCCCCTCCCCCTGCTGCCACTGATGTTGGCCGGGACGATGATCTCTCTGCCGCTTTGTGTCGCGCGCCTTCACTCGCCCCGTGGCCCCGGGAGCCAGCGCTGATTCGCCCCAACTTTCCTGCTCCTTCGACGGTTCCGGCTGCAGCAGGTGCCCTGAGCCCCTGAGGTGAGAGGGCGCCCACGGCTCACACACCGGGGGAGGAACCCCCCCCAAATGTCATCATTGCTGTGTGTAATGGGGGGGGGGGGGGGGGTACATCTGTGATGTTGGGGATATGTGTCTCCTTTCATCTACATGTAATGGGAACGTAACATAATATGAATGTGGAGCGCGGGGAAGCGTGGGTCGGATCAGTGAATGCTAATTACTGTCAGCGGCTGTCACCACGCGCTGCCCCCCCCCCCCCCCCCCCCCCCCCACATGTGCGCCAGTGGGAATCCCCCTCAAAAAAAATGAGTGATGGGTGTAAAAGGTGCAGTGTGTAGGATTGGGTGACACCTAGAGGTGAAGTTGTGTGGTTACTCGCCCTCCCTCTGGGCAGCCTGAAGAATCCTTGTCCCTCCCTTGTCCTTTAAAGCACAAAGGATGTTTAGTGTGTCCACTCTGGGCTACTGTAAAAGATGGCGGCCCCTGTAGAGCGGCCCCCCGTTTTGATGTATATTTCGTCTGCCAATAGAAGCGACAGCAACGACCGAAATCTCGCACCATGCACCTTTAAGCTGGTCAGAGATAAAGGCTCAGTGTGCAGGATTTGGAGACATCTAGTGTTTGAGTTGCAGGGGATGTTGCACCGGAGGCCCTTTGTTGTCTTTGTGACTGAGAAACGGTCTTTAGTTTGTCCATCGCGGGCCACCGTACTGGAACACGGTCAGCCTGAGGGCTCGTGGGAAACGTACAGCCCGCAGGCCAGAACTGGGCCACCAGAGGGTCCGATCCGGCCCCCGGGATGATTCTGTGTAAAAAAGGGTGGACTTGGTTTATGTTGGTTATATCGAGAAGAGACATTTCCATTTTACGATCAGTTTAAATTCCGATGCAGTAGTATTTTATTTTCACTAAATTCACGGATTCATTTTGGTTCCTAAAACAAAGGGAAACATTTGAAGTGGTCGTAGTTTATAGGTGGTCGTGCTTTGATGTCCGGGGTCCGGCCCACTCAGATGAAATTCGGTCATGTGTGGGCTCTGAACCGAAATGACTTTGACGCCCTGTTCTGCTGACATGAAAACAACTCTCTCAAAAACAGAAACATGGCTGCGGTCATTCTATTTTTATTCTACTCTACTTTCTTTCTGATTCCATCATAGACACGAAACAGGCAGAGTAAGTGACCCGTTGAGCCCGGTGGTCTCTCTCTCCCCCTCTGACTGAGCGTGTTGTGTGCAGGTGTGTGCGCAGCCATGTGGAGCAGAGAGAGAGCGTCTCTACTCGTCTTCAGCCTGCTGGCGCTCGCTGCCTGCTGGACCACCAGGTGAGTGTTTGGAGCGGGGGTCACATCTTGTGCGCCAGGAAAATGAATGAAGATAAATGGTTGTTTTGACTGTTTGAATGTTGATCATGCCTCTAAAATGCTGTGAGAAATCACAGGACATCGGTGTGAATGCACCACACCTTCAGAGACACAAGAGGCCTAAACTACATTTGCATATATTGACCTTGCAGCTATCTTCACTTGATTTGTTTTGTTGTTTTCTGTGCTACTGCTCTTAATTATTTAAATAATCTTTAAATCCAAAATATGGGATCAGTAAATAAACAATGAGATGAAGCAAACTTAGAATCATACATTTCAGTATCTATGATATTAACTTTCCAATCCAACAGACTAAGTCGCGAGTTAGATAAGAAGATAGCTCACGTTGTGATGATCGTGTTAACAACAAGTATGAACTGCTGTGAATTACTCTGCCTGAAAATGTTATGATGTGAGCGTGATTTTTAAAATATGGATGTGGCTGTTCAAGAGAGCACGTTTAAAAAAAATAAAAATAAAGAATAGAGAAATAAAAGATTCTTTGTGTAGCAACAGCAGTAAGGAGGCTACATGAACCAACACGGAAGGTAATTAGAGACACGGGTCCAAAGAGAAAGCTCATTGTGTGGAATGATTCATTTTGAAATCCATCTCCCGGTCCGTCATGAGAGAAGAGCGCGAGGCCGTTAGAGCAGAGCCGTCCTCACCGCTGATTCTGTCAGAGATGGTGTTGGGCTCTCATGCCGTTCCTTATCTGAATTTATTTACCATTCATCTCCAGCTCTGATTAAATTAGCATATTGAGTCACGTTCTGGCTCGGAGATCAGATGGCTCACGAGTGTTCTGCCTTGAACTGGGTCGTCCATGCGCATGACAAACGTGTGTGTGTGTGTGTGTGTGTGTGTCGTACGCGCTCTGTCAGATAACAACCTCTTTTCCCTCCTTAAATCAGGCCACAGAGGAAATGCATGAAAATACCTTTGATTTTTAATCAGTGGCGCTGTTTGTTGTGTCCCTCTGCCGTTGGTGTGGCCGTGCGACCGTGTATCCAGCAGATCGGCGAACGCTGATGCTGCGTCCGATGCCTTCCAAACCAACATCACCCTGTTCACGCGCATCCTCGACCGACTGCTGGACGGATACGACAACCGCCTGCGCCCTGGACTTGGGGGTAAGGAACCGAGGACAAGTCTCGTTTCTGAGAAGTATTATTATTCCTCGTCCGTGTGGTTTCTGTCGTCAAACACCCAGGTCTGTGATTGGCTCATTTGGAGTGAGAACATTTGATTCATTGTCAGCTGTGTTGTCTGGAGGACCAATGGCAGCCATCCCCTCGAGTGTAAAGGCACCAACAGACTGAGCTTATATAACGAGCCTGACTCCACTTCCTGGAGAGTGGGAGCAGCCAAAGCAGCCACATTCTCTCTGCACCTTTTTATTTTATTATTTTTGTTCATTTTCGAATGTCCACGAATCCGACACACCACACGGTCCTGACTGATTGGCTGACGTCCTTCAACACGTGGTCGGCCTTCATGTTGAAGTGACTCTGCTCGCTCAGACTCATGGTGCTGCTGTGATGTGTAGGACCGGTGCTCGGGTCCCAGCCTTTGATCTGTGGCACAGCAGCCGAGCTCAGGCCCATGAAGCAGCAGCAGTGAAGGGCGCGGGGGGAAACCTGTTGTAGACGTCACTCGTCATTAAAGCCGAGTTCCATCAGCGTCGCCAAAAGAATCTGAGGCGGCCGCCTCCGTAGAGACCACCAGGCTTGGGGTAATCATTGGGAATTATTATATTATTTTATACACTGGAATCTCACACTTTAATCGAGACATATACCGGTATGTCTAATATATCGTCATATCTTAATCTATTGATCTCATTTCCATTCTAAATGTTTGGTTTAATGATTGTGTTCATGGTGGAGTCTGTTGGAATCGTGTGCTTTGATGTGGACTGCAATTGATTGAATGAATTCACATTTTGGAGACATCCGAAGATGAATAAGCGTAATGGACCCGAGGCGATGAGATGATTTGCATAGAAGTGCTTCCTCTGCCGTGGCCCCTCTGCTGCGCCTCGCTCCGTCCTCACCTCCGCCTTCATCAGCCCTGTTTGGAATCTCATTTGCAGCCGGCCCCTCACCCCAAAGCTGAGCTCCTCCCGCAGGACACGCTGTCATTTGAAATTCAGATTCCTGGGCCCATCAGCGCAGCCCACGAGCTGCCATATGGGAAACACCTCCTTCAGCTCGGCAGTGCGCAGCCTTTACAACCGGACCAACACTCGCGCTGCCGCCGCTCATTCGCTCAGATCTGTCGCCCATGACTCGAGTGTCGAGGTGTCAGTAAATATATCTTTTATTTCTATTTCTATTTTTTTTTTTTTACTTGATGCCTCCCTGAAACATAGAAACGTTTGTATGTTTGCTGGGATTTTGGCGAAGGCCTTGAATCGACAGGATTTATAGGGTTGCGTTAATGAGACATTATTGATTTTTTGGGGGGAGAAACACGTCACATCACTTATTGGTTCTCCAGCATCAGGCAGCTTCAAAGAGACCTGCCCTCTAAAATGAAACATCTGAATAAAACATCTTTTATCCAACGTGGCTTAAAGTGCGGCGAGCGTACGTATTTTTTTGGAAACCAAACGAGTGGGAGCCAAACTCCAACACTCCGCACATGAACACGTGGAAGCCATTGATATTTCCACGGGCTGGCGCCACAGAACAGGACTCGTCCTGAAGAGACTGAACAAAATGGCATCAGATGGAATTTTCCACCTTGTAGACACGTTACATGTGTGTGTCTCATCTGTGGAGAGAAAAACATGTTAACGCTTCCGTGGGCTTTAGTTTGTCACACTTTGAGAATGACTGGAAAAGATGGCCGTCACAGCTGAAGCAGCGTGTGCTCCCATGTACCATAGAAACATATATTTAGATCTTTATCTTCAGGGATCCAGAGTCTGTCCCTGTGACAGTTTCCAGAATCCGAGTGGCACGGCACTCGGGATATCTCCTGTCGGTGCCGCACCTGCCCCCTGAACGACGTTTGACCATTTTTTAACCTTTTAACGTTCTACATTCCGTGTCCAGCGCGTTTCTATGGCGCGACAGGGCCTGGACTTCCCGGTGTATTGCCGTGCCGTGATTGGCCCCTGGCGCCTCAGGGCGGGAATCAGCCAGGTCAACTCCGTAAGTCACCGGCAGCGCCAGTCGGCAGATAATCAAGATATTTGATCGATTTGAAGAGCCGGAGTTGTGGGGGGCCGCACCAATTCATGGCTTTCAAGGAGTCATGAAGGCTGCTCTTGAAATCATTAGCCACGCCCCCCTGCTCGTCCTCCGAGGCGCCGCCACCTCGCGCCACCGCGGCAGAGCTCCTGGAATCAGCCAGGCCCCCACGCACCCGCCCACCGCCTCTTTGAACTGTCGGCGTCAGACGGACCGCTCAGGTCCCTGAGAACAGGCAGTAACAGCCCCCCCCCCCACAGTCGACGGCCCCCCACCACAACCATGCGATGAGCTGCTCGGCTTATCAGCGCTTATTTGTACCTTTGATCGTGTGTTTTGGGTTTTAAGATGCTTTTATGTTTTTGTATTTTATGTATTTTATGCCTACGGCGCCTCAGGGGTGTGTGTGTGTGTGTGTGTGTGTGTGTGTGTGTGTGTGTGCCTTTTGTGCTGTAGATGAAGTCGCGTTTTTAATCTTGTATGCTTACAGGGACAGTGAAACTATACATTTGTTCTATCTTATTAAAGGTGCAGTGTGTGAGATTCGGTGACCTCTAGAGGTGGAGCTGCATGTTGATCACCTCACCCGTCTCAACCTGCAGGAGAAGCTGTGGTCCACTTCAGTTCTGATGTTTAAAACGTCCACTCTGGGCTACTGTAAAAACATGGCGGCCCCCTGAGAGAGGACCCGCTCCACATGTAAATATACATTCTAGGGCTCATTTAAGAATAATGGGAACAAATAAAACATTGAGGTGATTATCAATTCATAGAAATGTCAGTATATAATTGCTTTCTCTAAAAAATAAACAAAGTAACAAAAACGACTGAAGTCTCACACACCGCACCTTTAAATGACAGTTAATAAAATCACTGGCAACTTATTTGGCTGGTGATCTGATCAGGCCTGAACCGTGGCGCATGTGTCCTGAGCCGGGGGGAAGTCAATGAAAATGTACCACTCTGTAAAAACAATACTACTGCAGGCTTTGGCACAGATGAGCTGTAGCTGCAGTGCTTTGATATGATGAAAGGAAGCGATCGTCACTGGGTGAATCCATTATCAAAGAGGTCGTTGGCTGCAGCTCGAGATTCGAGGATCTACGGCCCCTGAAAAAAGGATGCGTGAGGAGGAAGATGGATCTGGGGCAAAGGTTCTCAAGATGAACCCACGTGTCCCCTCGAGGCTGAGAGGGTTTCACGGGAGAGAAGAAAGTCACAGAATTCTTTTCAGCAGTGAATGAATGACTGTGGGCTCGGCCCCCGTTTCTCTTGAATGTATTTAAAGCATAATACAAAATAGCCACGCAACCGTTCCCCGGCGGAACAGGCCTCTTTCTCTCCGAGGGAGAAAGGAAGCGAGTTCCCTCTGACTCGGAGGCCGTCGCGTAACGGCCGTGGACGCCATCGTAACCCTCTCTGCTCTGGGCCCTGCCTTTATTCACACGTGGCTTTCAAAGGCCACAGGAGCTCGTTTGAATTGCACCAATCAGCATTTGATCTTCACAGGGAAATCTGGCCTGAAGGCCGAGCGAACGCAGAGGTTCCTCCCTCGTTCTCCTTCGCGTGGCCGAGTAGCTGATGTCATAACCACCTGCCTCCCATTGTTTCTGTGAGCGCCTAAGATTTGAATACACTCCATCACGTTCAGCCTTAAAGGCTGGTTTTGGATTGTGTTAGATTTATGTCGGACGGATCAATCAAAAAATGCTTATTGTATTTGATCGTCATTTTCGTCAGTGACATTTCAGAAATTCTTTAAAAAAAAAAAAGATAACCACAGGCTGAGAGAGTTTACATCGTTTATTATTCTAGAAACTTCTCACATGTTGCTCACAGTAAACGACTCATACAGATATACATACTAAAGACAGATCGTTAAAGGTGCAGTGTGTGAGATTTCGGCCATTTCTGTCACTTCTAAAAAATATAAACAAAACCATTACATACTCATTTCGTCATTCCAATGAATTTATAATATATATATGAGCCTCCATTACACTCTGTGTTGAGCTCCGGTGCAACATTCTTGAGACGTGAGTCGTTTGAACGTCGAACGATGAGCTGGTTTCACGTTTTCCTCTTCATCGAGTGATACGTACCCTTAGGTTATAGCCCTTCATAAGAGCCCCTCTAACCCCTCAGCCCCAGCTGCCCCCGTGTGTCCTAACGCCCCCGGGTGCTGAGGGCACTGTGGATGTTTTTAAATAGTAAATGTGTATTTTCCCTGCGGCCGGCGCTTTCTCGGGCTTTCTCCAGTCAAAATGGATCATTTGCACAAAACGTGGTTTTTGCTCGTGGTTCTTCCTCCTCTCGCGCAGTTGGATCCAGACGTGCCGTCATGTGTTCTCCCAAAGTCCTGCATTCACTGTGGTGGAGGTTTGTGATTTATTGTGTGTGAGATAACAATAATTATCCTCTGTCAGATTGGTTGAACAGTTATGTGTTGGGCAGTCAACCTCTCGTGGGCATTTCAGGCAACATGACAAGAAGCACGCAGGGCAATTTGTTGGACAAAGGCGGAGGCAGCTCGCAACGGGAAAAACATAAAGTCCGATGATGAGAATTTCAGGAGAGATATTCGAAGCCGATGAAAAAATTGTGCATGAGCAGGATGATCATCTGCGGGGCTTATGCTGCTGAACTTTGTTTGTCTTTCTGTCACGATGTGATACAACTGAAGGATCAGGAAACATAGTTCTAAGATTCCAAGAAGACGGTGGTGATATCACAAGAGGAGGATGAAGAGAACGCGGAGCCGGATGCGCTGCCTCTGGCTCAGCGCAGAGCGAGAGGCAGCGCATCCTCTGTGTTTGTGGCGTCGACTCTTTCATGTGCAGCCGCATGAGCAAACATTCTCCTTTAATGGGTCAAACTAATGGAGCCAGAGTAAAAGCCTGATCATCGCATCACATACAAGGCCTGGTTAGCATGAAGAAACGCACCCTGTCATGCAACATTGCAAATGAATTGCAGCCCCCTCCCAGCCAGCGTTCCGTTGCCCCTCGATAAACATCCCCTTAAGAAGAAGAGAGCATCTCTGTGATACAGCTGTGGACGGCGGCCGCTTCATGTGGGAGCGCTACTCTCTTCAGGTGGTCCGCGAGGCGCCGAGGAGAAGGCGAGATCATCTTGAGTTGGCCGAGCACGAGAGATTGAGCTTCGAGTGATTATCGAAAGAGACGGTGTAGAGGAAGCAAATGGAGCTGGCGCTGCGGCGGCAGCAGCGCTGCTGCTGCACCTTCCATTAGCGCACGAATAGGAGGCAGACGAGGCTTCGCTCGTCCCGTCTCGTGGCATCGGTCTGAGCGTTTAGGAGCCATTTTCTACCTCACCGTGGCCCAGTTGGTGGAGTGCGACTCCGAGGGCTGACCCTCAACACCGTCATGGGCCGTGAACTGAGCCCAGTTTGTTGTTCCGTCGGATTTTTTACGCGGAGATAAAAGAAAATGAATGGAATGTTTTTTTAGCGTGAAGTTCGACAATAGTTGGGGTTTATGATCTCATCCAAACACCAGGTTTTTAAAATGTTAACACCGGTGGATATTCAGAGCATGACCAGCATTCCAACAACCAAACAAGGAAGTGAAATCCCATTGAATCCTTAAAGGTGCAGTGTGTACGATTTGGAGACCTCTAGAGGTGAACCTGCAGGAGAACCTGTGGTTCAGACGTCACTTGTCTTTCAGACTCAAAAGGTGTTTGGTGTGTCCTCTCTGGGCTACTGTAAAAACATGGCGGCCCCCGCAGAGAGGATCCGCTCCTCATGTAAATATACACCAACCATTTCTAATGGCAGAAATAAAAAGTAAACTAACTTGATTTATGAATGTAAAGTCTTGACTGAATGAATGGTTGTTTTCATTACCTTAAGACATGACGAGGTAGAGCAGCCTTGTTTTCACAGGAGCCCAGAATTAAAGTCGTTTTCCCGGGAAAAGAAGTCGCTTCACATAATCACCGATGATTTTCTGTGACGTTGTTTGAAAAATGAAACAAAAGTTTTTGTAAAAAACAAAACAAAAAAAACAAAAATCGGCATTATCGTCCTCCTTTGAACTGCTTGTTGTGCTTTATCCAGACAGGGTGACGGAGGTGAAGACCAACATCTACGTCACCAGCTTTGGACCAGTGTCAGACACAGATATGGTGAGAGCAGATACCGGACCATTCATTCATTCATTCATTCATTCATTCATTCATTGAGTCCAGTTCTTCAGCCTTGTGTCTTTGTTGTGTAAATATTCAGAGGACGACACAAAGTGGCGCCAGTGTTCCTCGCTATGTTATGATTCATCGCGCCATTCTGATCTTATGATTCAGTGAAGGTCGTCTTGTTATTCAAGTCGGTCCTTTTTTCATCCTGGGTCTTCTTCTTTATCAGTCTGCAACATGCACCCACCCTCTCATCACATCATCAACAGCCCCTCCACAAGACCCATTTCCCAAGGGATTGATCTATTGATTGACCGTTTCTGATGCAGTGCTCTCTGACAGATTTGTAAACTACTCAGTTGGACATAAATTTGGCAAAAAGCTCAACGGTTTAGACCAGAAAATCAAAAACCATCAGGTGAGAAGAGCAGATCCAGATCCAGATCCAGATCCCCACATCTGATCCGATCTCACACATCACTGTCGATGCCTCACATCAAAGACAATTGTACAAACGAGCAGACGGACGGAGGTTCGACTAAAATCCTAGCGCCAGAGGTGATTAGCGAGTTAGCCGCAGCCATTGGAGCTCGTGAGGTCAGTGGGGGTCAGATCATCCCAGTCAGCAACTTTAGGATCTGTTCAGGGTGGAGACCCCCGATGCCGACTCACACGTTCCTCTCGTCTGCCCACACAGGAGTACACCATAGACGTTTTTTTCCGACAAAGCTGGAAGGATGAGAGGTTGACGTTTCACGGGCCGATGAACATTTTGCCCCTCAACAACCTGATGGCGAGTAAGATCTGGACCCCAGACACCTTCTTCCACAACGGGAAGAAATCTGTGGCGCATAACATGACCATGCCAAACAAACTGTTGAGGATCAAAGATGACGGAACGCTTTTGTACACCATGAGGTAACTCGCACACAGGCGCATCCCAAGTGCTGTCGATGTTTCAGACGCTTTGGGAAACACATTCATTCAGTGATGGATTGACATCACCCTCATGTCTGTTTACTACATTACCACAGTGGCTGAGGAATCACATCAACTGGGACTCGACTCCACCACAGTATATTCGAGAGTCGTGAAAAACACATTCCAGTACAGAGAAGGAAGAAGAGCTAGATCTGCACAATTCAACGGCCTCTGGAAACACTTTCATTTGCCGTGTGCGTTGTGCAAAGTTGCCCTGAACAACTAATGGTACATTTCACTTCAAAGCCCAAAGCGCTCTGATTTGCCAGCTGGCCAGGTGTGTTGTGATTGGTCGACTGCTCGTAGGTGATCAGACTATGTGCCGTGCTGTGAGAGACTGGGATTTTGAACTCGAGACTCTGAGACACCGTAAAGAACAGAGGAGCACGGAAAAACAGAAAAGAAGAGTTGAAACACATTCTCGACAGCAGGACGGGGATGTGTCCATCTTAGAAATGACCTGCCATTTCAAATTCTGTCTTAAAGGTGCAGTGTGTAAGATCTGGTGACATCTAGAGGTGAATTTGCACGTGGTGTCCATCACCTCAGCCCTCTGTCGTAGCCCTGAGTCGTCATTAAAGCAGTAGATCCACTTTGGGCCATCGTTTAAACGTGGCCGGCCCCTCAGGGACGACACGTACAAACAAGTCGTCCGCTGAGGTGATTCCACATTGGTGGAAATGTCAGTATAGAATTGTTTTGTAATCCTAACGTAAGAAGTGAAGACAGTTGACCAAACTCTTACACACTGCACCTTTAATAGTCTGCAGAGTATGTTCACCTCGACAGCGGCTTCAGAAAGGGCACACAGACGTTCAGTGCGGCGACGTGAGGGTGGTATCAGTCTTCTCAGCTGACAATCAACAGACATATAATTGATAATCATTTGAATGACAAAGTAACTTCGTATCACCAACGACGGCCAATGAAACAAACCGAGTAGAGACGGTGAATCCTGTTTACTCTCGTGTGTTTCGATGCTTTCTGATTCACGTATTTGCATCGAAGCATGATTTTGTCACCTGCCTTTGATGGTTTTCAAAGATCATAGTGAAGAGAGAGCTGATCGAGGCTCCAGGTCCACGTGACGCACACGATGCAGTCTGTTAACACACAGCTCACCTGCACTCACACACAACAACAGGCTTGATTTGTGCTGGACTCTGCACCACACTCTTTACTTTCCTCTCTTGACGACAGCTCAAAGATGCAATGTTGATATTTTGTCTCAAGACATTACAGATTGGAAGCATCTTGAATAGTGCATGGGCTTTTATTGATTGATTTGATTCCTTTCATTCAAACATTTGATTTGATTTGTTCATTTTGGGAGCTGTGCCTAGTTTGTGCTGTTTACTGTTCATGCATTTGCAAAGTCTCCTTAATGTTCTGTAAATTGGATGCAGGTTAACTGTGCATGCAGAGTGCCCAATGCATCTGGAGGATTTCCCCATGGACTTTCATTCCTGTCCACTAAAATTTGGCAGCTGTGAGTAACTCTGATGATGGTAGCACCTCAGGGACGTTTTTCAGTGAAATGCTGTTTTTCTTTTCTCTTTCCTTTTTCGTCTCCTCACTGGTTCTTTGGCCAGAGCAGCGGCCGAAGAACCAAGTGAAACTGGAATGCATGGCTCCGTTTTCTGGCAGTGGCCCACGTGGCAAGTTTGAACAAAACATGCATCAGCAAATCAATAGATCCAGAATGACTTGTGTCACCAAAGAATGGGAAAACATCCAAATATCTGGAATTGATTCACAGTTTGACGGCCATCGCTTCTTTACATTTGGATGGATAATGTGCTTCTCGCTGGTTCCACATATCAACAGCATGGCAACGCACCAGCGCTCCGTAACTGTTTTGACACAAAAGAGGCACATTTTCATAAAGAAGTAGTCACAACGTTACTTCAAATGGCAGCTAACGTCGGAAATATCATGAAGCGCTGCCGCCCACGTGATGCTGTTGTGGCCCGGGACTCATCGTAAACAGGTGGTGTCACCGGCGGCCGGCTCGGCGCTCTCCACGTTGTCTGAAATGCCCTGACGTCTCACGTTTATCAGCGCATTTTTGTGGCGACACGCCGTATTTGCATTATGCTGACTCTGCAATATTGGTATTTTCTGCGGTTTCGTCAGACGGGCTTTCAGATGTTACATTCAGTCTTCAATTGTGACTCATTCAAAAGACCAAATGACTGTTGAGGTTAAACACTAAGCCACTGAGAGTTTTTCTCTCTTTACAGCGTCTTGCGTTTTCTTTTTGGAGAAACGTCTTGAAAAATCATTAACAGCAGCGACTGTCCCAGAGTTTTCCTGTATGGCTTTATCCTCTTCCCTCTATCTTTTTTAAAGATGCCTACACGATCTCCGAAGTGACTTATGCTTGGACTCGAAATGCCTCCGACTCTGTGGTGGTGGAGGGAGAGAGCTCCCGTCTGAACCAGTACGACCTGCTGGGCCAGACGGTCGGACAAGAAACCATCAAGTCAAGTACCGGTAAGCTTTCGCTCAGAAACTGGGCATGAATGGGATTTTGTTGATGCAGCAGTTGCCACTTGGCACAAAAAGCACAAAAGGGCACTTTCAGGATCATCTTTTTACAATTAGCAGAGGAACTTTACGTGTAACTGCAAATATCTCTGTCTGTCGCAGTGTCCAATCTCCATTTTCTCTTGCCAGTCTTCTCCCTGGTGAGAGGTCTGGATGTGTGAGCTCATTGAGCAGGTTTATGAAATGTAAGAGGAAACAATGTTAAAGATTTTCAAAAAGCGGAGGATGTAAAAGATTTTTGGAAAGGATCGACTTGAGACCATACAACGTACTGATGGTGCAGTGTGTACGATTTGGTGACCTCCACAGGTGAAGTTGGTTGTTGTATCCATCACCTCACCCTCACCCCTCTGATCATGCAGGAAAACCTGTGGTCGACTTCAGTCGTCAGTAAAACTCAAAAGATGTTTAATACGTCCACTTTTACTCCTGTTAAAACAAGGTGACCTCCATAGAGAGGAGCCCCCTTCATGTAAATATACATTCATGGGGAATGGGGAACATTTATATATATATATATAGATCTATATTAGATGAACCCATTAATGTATGTTCACATGAGGAGCGGGTCCTCTCTACGTGGGCGGCCATGTTTTTACAGAAACTCACTAAATGTCACCAAATCGCACACTGAGGAAACTCCACATGGTTCATTGGATTGAATTGGGATCTGACATCTTCCTATTGCCTCTTGAGACAGTGAGTCTTTTTGTTGGGTGGATGTTGAGGGCCTCCACCTCCGATGTTGCGGGAGGTGGTTGTAGCTCGTGCTCTTGCTTCCTCTGCACTGCAACGATTTGAGAAAAGAGGGTTCTGGACTTTGTGACTCATGAATTCCTCACGTAGCTCTGTATGTTGCTGATCCGCAGTCATAGGGCGGACGGGATACTGCTGTTTTTAAAGGCAGTGCAGTTTCCCTGAGTGCATTTTGCTGCGGATGTCTGTGAAGACAGACGACAGATGCTGGTGCATAATTAAACACATCTGGGTGTCGGGGCTGAGACATAAACGGAGAATCTCCAGGAGAGAACGGACGGCAGCTGCGCTCCTCTGATTCCAATGTCTTTCTACCGGCGCCCAAAGACACGGGGATGTGGCGCAGAAGCGCAGCGACGCAGGAAGGGAAAAAGGAAATCGATACATTGAAGCCCAGGAAGGGTATGATGGCGCGTGCAGGGGAAAATGGGGCAGTTGACATCAGTGAATGCAGCGGCGACACGCTCATTAGCGTGTCGCCGCTGCATTCTTTTAGGAAAAGGTGGAGGTGGCGGGAATGGGAGTGCGTGGGTGTTCTGGTTGGGGGCGGGCGTTGTGCTCTGGTGCCGATCCAGGGGGGATGGGGGATCTAGAGCTTAGCGTGTGTCAAGTGAGTCACATGCCAAGGGTTCGTCTGCAAAGTGGGGTCTCGCTCCTTATCTCGATAAGAAAAGCCTGTCAGAAACAACAGAAGCAAGGGCTCTCTCTCTCTCTCTCGCTCTCTCTCTCTCTCGCTCTCTCGTTCTCTCGCTCTCTCGCTCTCATTGGGTGTGGAGGACAGGTGTCACTAATCCCTCCCAGAAAACAGGATTTTTAGTGACATCCAATGGTGAGGATACATTCTGCAGGCAATTGATTGATATACGTGTGTAGGATTATCTATAAGGGTCTTCGTGCGGAGGGATTCCTCGTGAAGTGGACCAGCTATGAAGCGCAACTCCGGTCAGAGGATTGATTCCAGGAAGGGTTTATTTCAGGATAGAGACATGAGGAGGTAAAGAGGTGAATGGCTGAGTGTTTCTTCTTCAGGGGAGTCCAGGCAGAGAAGTCCTGTAGAACCTATATTGTGTGTAGTTTATTGTGAACCTTAACTTCTACGCCTTTGGTCCAGAGGTGCGGCAGAGGGTTCGGGTTAGGGTCAGGGTTAGGGTTTGGAAGTTCTCGCAGCTTGTTCTCGACACATCTTATGGGCAGAACCTTTTTTTTCTGGTATGGGCGTCGGAACAATTGTGTGATTGGTCAGGAATTAGAAGAGGACGTGGTTAATGGTTAAAACTTTGTTCTTGTCCCCTTGAGAAAACAAACAAAGGGGGGTCCGCTCTGGCCCGCTGGATGATTTTGTGAAGCCTAAGAATCTTTGAACTTTTTTCGAGAGACGTTTTGAGACGTGTGGTGCTTTAATTAAACTCACAACTCTACCTGCACTGAGGAGGTTTGGTGTTGTCATTGATTCTAAGTCATTATTCTGTGAGTTTGACATCCGGGCTCTAGTCTGAACTACGGAGACAATGAGAACAAAAATAGAAGCAACATAATTCACACCAACACAGATGACAAGGAACGAGGCCACATTTTGAAGGGATGTATTGATGCCGTCTGAGTGGCACCGTCACTGTGCAGGAAGTTGACAGATGAAAAAAAAACTGGTCCATGATTTTAGACTGAAATTACCAAGACGCTCTGAAACAAGCAGGTATTTTTGGCAACTGTTTTACAGCCTGT
>JAFBJT010089579.1:71187-102535 GCA_016785325.1 Chascanopsetta lugubris
TCTTTTTTTTGACCATCTGGAGTCATTTTAATATGGATCTCACAGGTTAAATCACTTCCGACTCAGGAATTGAAGGCGACATACAAAAGGTTATAGGCTTAGAGCTTTTCAAATCTGCCCTACATAAACAGCTTTTGATTATAACCCCAGGAGTTAGTCCCCTTGTGATTGTGGCTTAGCTGAAAGTATTAAACTTGTCCTACCATTTCTCTCCCAGTGTAATAACGGCGAGGTCACTCAAATGTTGTATATCGTATGGCGGGCGGGGAGGGGGGGGCACGATTACTGTATTTCTCCTACACGAGGCTAGCGTCGACTGAGAAAGGTTGACTGTACCAATGTGAGCCTACAACAGGTGTGTAGCGCTTGCAGCATTTGAAATACATTAGAAGTCATTTGTTTCCCAAGAAAGAGCGAAATGATACAAAAGTCAAGAAGGTAAGAAAATAAAATGGCTGTTTGAAAACAAGGCAAAGAAATGGAATCAATAAATATAAACACCATCAACTCTGTGATAGATATACATACATACATATAAACATACTTTACAGATCTACTGACACCTATTTTACAATAGTGGCTGCTGGAGCGCTCTGGGGTATTTCTCCGTGGAGGTTTTCGGGGGGGGGTGGGTGGGGTGGGGGGGTGGCACACAGCATCTCTCCTCTCTGACACAGGTAAAGTGGTGGCATAGGACTCAAAGCATTTTTCAAACTTCCAACAGATTCACAGGAGGAGCTTTGTCAAGTTTCAGGCAGGCAACGTGAAGTGTCTCTCTCTCTCTCTTTTCTTTCTTTTTCTGAGATTTTTTTCCTCTCCCCTTCAAGTTCATCTTTTCTCTCTGGATTGTACGAAGAGGTGCGGTTTGAGGCTGTAGACAGTAAAGTACTTGTTTCACCTCTTCAGTTCTCCTCCTTTCTTTCCTCTGCCCTCTCTCGCTCTCTCTCTCTCTCTCGCTCTCTCTCGCTCTCTCTCTCTTTCTTTCACACACACATTCTCTTTTCTCTCTCTTAAGGTAGTGGGAGCTAGAGATTGATTTTAATCCTGTGGGAGCGAGCTGTACCTGTGCCACAGAGTGTGCCATAGTGTGGTGGTTTCAGTGCCGTCTCCTGAAATATAGAGAGACAGACAGATATAGGGAGATTGTAGTTACAATATCATCCAGCTCTGAGCAGCCTAAGCTTCAGCCTTATCAGTGTGAAGCTACCCTGAACACTGAATACATATATTTATATATATATATATATCCGAAAAACTCGGAGTGTAGAAGATTAAAAAAAAAGTGGAAAAAGCATTCTTCAAGGCACGGCTGGCAATCAGGTCATTATCTTGTCAGGTTTCCTTGAAGAATGCTACAAGTGTCACAAGTTTGTGCATTTTCTCCTGTACTTATCAGAGCATGCAATCTCATCCAATTATCACTCCCAATTTGTTGTTGTTGTGCTCCCACCACACTAGTGTCACACTCTTTTTGTTTCCCCCCTAAAAAAAGCCATTTGGATCAATTTTGGCTCACTCTTTCTTTCTTTCTTTCATTCTTTCGTTCTCTCTTTCTTTCAGACCCTTGCCAGTGGGTCCTCTGATAGGTACAGAATGTGATATTTTGCCGCCTGTTGATACAACTGACCTGACGGAGCAAAAATTCGAAAGGCACAGTGATCACAGATGCAATGACTCAACAGAAAAGAAAAGAAAAAAAATCACAATAATTATAATAATAATAATAATAATAATAATAATACGAATTTAAGAAAATGAAATAAACAAAACAATGGCAATAAAATAAAGGATTTCATATTGGCATCAGATTTGATGAACAAGCCCAGTTAGCCTTTCAAAAGCACAGCGTCTCCCCTCTGGCTACGTCCCCACTTTATGAGTCAGCACAAGCACTTTGTCATCAGACCATGGGTGGCTACAGTGTGAGAGTCCCAATGCCTTCACCCACACTAACAAATGACAATATGCAAAAACGTCTGCCCACGTTGTCCAACGCATATATTCCCATCTTCCCTTTTCATCAATACCATAAACTGCTCCATAAATAAGGTTCAAGAACAACAGCGTGGCTCTAACAGCTGTTAAATCAAAGTGTAACCGTGTGTGTTACTGCCACAACACTAACAGCTCGCTCCCTCTCCATGGCTGAATCATGGATGATTAGCTTGGTTAGGCAGCGACCCTTTGCGCTGCGCGGCTCCAGAATTATGGGCCAAACAAAAGAATGTATTAGCCTTTTTAATCCCTGCATATTCATGACAATGTCTGGGATCACTCAAGCAGGGTGATACCCATTTGATCTGCCTCCACTTAAACACGGACTCTCGCAAGAGTTCCTCATCACTGGAGGCAGATTGACCTCTAATATCAGGGGTAGGGGTTAAAGCGGAATGATGAGATGCGTAAAAATACCAAGGAGTGGAGGGGAGGGAGGAGGTTTGCAAATATGGCTGTGGCTGTATAATGAAGCCATATGGTGGCACAAATCTGTGGTCTCTGAAGTGTTTTTACAGGCTTTACTCTTTAGCAGCTACATCTGTAAAGTCCCTGAAAACATTGTCTGTGACCTTCAGCCATAATCATCTCCTCCTGTGCGGCCCTGCCCCGTTTATAACATCACACGGCTGGGCCTTTTGTCTTTGCATTGGCGAGGGGCTGCAGAGGCACTAAAGCACTGTCTGTCACTTTGATGAACAAAGAGGAAAACATGGCACCTACCTATGATCTTTGATTTTGGACTCCTGGTATTAGGCTCAGGAGAGACTGAGTGACTAAGCGCAGCTGTACGGGTTCTGGCGTCGCTCAAAATGTCTCTTTTGTCCCGCTTGTTGAGTGAAAGTAACAATCAATTGTTCTTCTTCAGTCTTTATACAATAGAGTTCCTTCAAAGACGCGCAAAGATTGTTGGTCAACTACCGCGCCGCCATTTTGGCTCTTGCGACTTCCCCCGAGAATACGCCGTGACATCACAGATAATCTTAAAGGACGGCTGCCTTTTTTCCTCCCCTCCTTATCGGCCTCATTCCAAACCTAATTACTGCGATTTTAATCATACTGTATTACGAGTGATTAACCCTTTAGTGCATTTAATTAACCTTTGCAGCCACCAACTCTCACCAGGCAAAGCTCCATGCTATTTTTTTTCCATGACACATGCTTTAAATAAGCTCACTTAAAGCTAGTGGGAAATCTGATGTCTAAAGTGGGAGGCATCACTTGTCAATGGCTCGGGGGGACGGGAAATATTTGATGTATTATCTGCTCCGACATCGCCGATGATAGGGTTAGTGAGTAGAACCAATGACGGCAGAGTGTTCCCGATAATATTCAACTGTTGGAAGATTGTGACATCAAACTATGAGCAGATTATGCATGTTCAGCCCGACCCCGCCCTCCCTCTCTTTCTCTGAGCGATGAATAAATAAACATAAAACACAATCAGACACAAACATCATCTGATGTTGCAAAACACACGATTGGGGACGATGTTTACTGATCATATATTCATCGATTTTAAATTCTCCGCTCAAAAATACTCCACTCTGATTAGCAACATAAGTGAAAATCAATTTGAATCCTCGATGCATAAAATTTATGACGGATAATAATTCAGAATTCTGCAGCAGAGGCTGAACGTTTCTGTGTATCCCGGGCGCAGCGAGAGGGTAAAATCTTTCTGACAAGTCATCGGTGTGTCGCACAAACACATTATGAATTAAATCTTTTGTAGCACAGACATGTCATAGGCTTACGCATGAAGTAGCGTGGCAGAGCATAGCTTTTAACCAGGGTCTCAAATAAAGAGTGGATGAAGGGGATGACTATTCCGTCTGTGTGGGTGTCCTCATAAATTATCCACAAGCACAATACTACATGGGATCAACAGTCATTTACCAAACTATGCCATGAGGAATGTCTTGCTGCATGTCACACAGAGGCGCAGAGGGAGCAAAGAGGCAAAGGAATAAAGCAAAGATCTGAAAGCTGTGTGCAATATGAGGCTAGACGCAAACAAAAGCAAGTACCTCATCAAACAAAATCAATTATTGATGCAATATCATGAAATTGACCCAGAATCAGATGAATGGCAGTTGTGATAATTATGATCAAAAGAGGGACAGAAACGAAAGCCAGTGCAACCAAGCAACATCCTAACAACCCCCCCCCCAAAAAAAAAATTGTGAAAGAAATGAAATGGAGTTCAAAAAACAAAAAAAGGAAAAAGTGTTGCGACAGAATGTTTGACACGTAGTGAAAACTATGGCACGACACAAATCAGTGTGGATAAAATGCTAGCTTGTGCGGTGACTGGTCGGTTGTGTTTCAATCCTTTGTGCTGGTCATGGCAGATCAGATGTCAACATGTACATTCTAGGGATACACTTAATACATTCCTGTACGTCCTAACTTCAACACTCCACAGACTCACACAGACCATTGCTGTGATGTCATCGCACCCTAACGTGCGCTAATTCACGCAATGTAAAGAATGCGAATCTACTTGCGTCGTTTATAACAATAATTGGAGTCATTAAAGTGGGGCGTTTATGGGCTAAATGCAACGTTGCCCTGGCAGGCTTTTTTATGGACTACTGCTCCCTTGGTGTTTAAGTATATTGGTCTCGAGGCTCTGCATCACCTTGATCCCTGTGACCCCCTCCCCCGCCCCAAGCAGTACTCAGTCTTCCCCGCAGCGCTCTGCTCTGGCTGTCAGCACCAAGCAAGGCCACCTCTCCTTACCTCTGATTTACATTTATTTCCCTGGCCGGCTTTTATTTATTGGGGCACTTCGCATTTGGCACATATCTCTTAGGGAATCATAAGCCCTTAGCTGTACCTTGGCATTCACATGAGCTTCTCTCCCACGGAGCCTCAAAGGCACATGGCAGGAAGTTAACATTGTGAGGACAGAGGCCATGAAGAAATGGAATTATTTATCAATGTGTTTTAATGCATCAATGGCAATTCTTTGTTCTTTTTGTTGTCCTTTCCCTGCACACTTTTTTAGCCTGGGTGTAAACCTGATGAAGTGAGTAGCCCTTGTCACTCTGGCTGCCACACTGCTGCTTTCATGGCTTGTTTAATGTGTCAGTCAAATATATTGGCACACAGCTTCCTGCGCCCTTGACCTCGAATGCATCAGTAGAGAGTTCAAACACTGATGCCTTTCTCAGGCTCTTCTGAATCTGACTACACGGCCACTGACGGCGCATACTGAAGTTTAAAGGGGCTTACCATAATAATTTTACTGCAGCATTTGAATACGAAATTCACCATGAAACATTTTAGTGTAATTTAGTCTGTGTATAAAAGAGGGTGGGCACATAAATGAATAACAGTCATTACACTGAGCACAAATTGTGTTCCCTTTTTGTTTTGTTTTGTTGCAACTCTTGCAAGTCACTGACTTTTAACCGCAAATGACATTCATGTAGACATGGTCATGGTCTGTGTGGGAGTATCCCCTGGCTCCATGCTGCCACCCTCCCCCTTTCACATCACCTACCATGGGACAGCAAAGGGAGTGTGAGTGGGGACTTGTGTGGGTGGGTTTAAAAAGGAAGTCATGAATTACCTGTCGGGTGGCGATTTGCCCCGCAGTCTTGAATCCCCCCTGACAGCTGCACTCTGAGACACTGTACGGGTCGGAGCTAGTCGATGAGCACTTGGAGAGTGAGTCGCAGCCCACCACGAACGTGTTGTCCAAGGGGAGCTCCTGGATCACGTGGTGTTTCTTTGGGGCCACTGGAGTCTCCGGTTTGATTTGAAATGTAGGTTGAGGGGACGCCGACTTGTAATGCTTGGCTAAATCTGGGCTGTCGGGTTTGAAGGTGGTAGGCGTGGTGGCCCAGTTGTACTTCCCCATGGTTTGCTCCTCTAGCTCCACAGGGAGATCCAGTGTACCATTAACATGCTCATGGGTGGGGTCATCGGGCTTGGACTCATCGATGGTAACAAAGTTCAGCAGGAGGCTCTTGGGAGATCGCTTCTTCCTCTTCTTCTTTTTCTTGATCTGGCGGTTCTCTTGATTGGGTGACACCCACTCGCCGCTCTGCTTGCCCTTTTGCACCACTTTGTGTCTGGGTGTTTGCCGGCAGCGCACCAATGCAGTCACAAATATCACCAGGATAACAGTCATGGTCCCTGCTATGATGGCTATGACAACAATCACATATCCATTGGCTTGAGGTGTTACCTCGCTGTCCCCAATGTTGCGGTCCAAGGGCGTCTCCATACTCTTTCGCAGCTGCTCTTGGATAAAGGTAGCATTTGACACAGTGTCATTGACAAACAAGTGAATGAGTGCTATCGCATGTAAAGACTCGGGCTGGCCTAGATCTTTCACCTTGACAACAAGCCTATGCAGCCCCTGATCGGCTGCCACTACTTTCTCCTGCAGTGTAATGTTACCCGTCGTTCTGTCGATGGAAAAGAGACCTCGAGGAGAGACCCTAGATGTGATGATGATGCTGCTGATGATACTGTACTGCAGCTCAGCATTCATACCCGTGTCATTGTCAATGGCAAACACCCTGGTGACCACAGCGCCAGGGGTAGTGGTGGTTCGCACCAGGTCGTACGAGTAATTGGAGGATGGGATGACAAACACGGGGCGATTGTCGTTTACGTCGACTACATTGATAGTGACCTTGGCGTAGGAGGAGCTCGGAGGATGGCCTCCATCGACCGCCTTGACCATAAACGTGTAGGAGCTCTGCTGCTCCCTGTCAAAGGTTATATTGGGCTTGATCACGCCAGTTTGAGGGTCGATGATGAAATTATCTTTCCCGTTCAAAATGGACAGGGTGACAATGGCGTTATCTCCCGCATCTGCATCCGTCACTGTGATTAGGCCAACGGTTCCAAAGAGAGGCAGGTTCTCAGGCACATAGAAGTTGTACTCGGGATGTGTGAACGCTGGACTGTTGTCATTAAGGTCCTGGACGATTAGCCTGACAGTGACATTACTCTGTAGGAATGCGGAGCCATTGTCCCTCGCTATGACAGTGAATGAATACCTCTCCTGCTTCTCTCTGTCCAGTCGTTTGCCAACAGAGAGGATTCCTGACCGTCTGTCTATGTTAAACCCATCAGGTGCATCAGGGCCAAGAGTATAAATAATCTCGGCATTATGTCCGCTGTCGGCATCAGTGGCACTTATTTTTATTAACTGCGTGGAGGGGTCATTGTTCTCCGGGATGGAAAGTTGGATTTCCGGCTGGGGGAAGATGGGCGCATTGTCGTTCTCATCCTTGATTTTAATTAAAACCATCGCTGAAGTATTCAAAGGAGGCGTCCCCCTATCCGAGGCCACTATCTTAATTGCATATTCTCGTGTCGTCTCGTAATCTAGGGGGGCGGCTGTCTCGAGTAAGAACTGATCATTAAAGACAGGCTTCAATCGAAATGGAACATCATGGTCAGTGTAGCACGCGACTTTGCCATAGAGATCTGCATCCTTGTCAGTAACAGTAATCAGGGCTATTTTGGTGTTCAGAGGTGCATTCTCAGACAACAGAACTGTCCCGTTAACCAGGTTGATAATGTAGCGAGTGTCTATGGAGGGAACATTGTCATTAACGTCTGTTACATTAACAGTCACCGTGGCTCTGGATGGGGTGGAGCTGCCGTCGCTGGCCAGGACGATGAGTTTATGGACGGGGGTCACCTCCCGGTCCAGCGGCTGCTTCACGGTAATCAGTCCTGTAGAGCCATCGATGGTAAAATGGCGTCTGGTGGAGGCGGAGACCTGGTTGCTGAATGCAAAGTGGATCTGTGCGTTAGAACCCAGGTCGGCGTCCGTAGCGTGGAGCTGAGCGACAGACGTTCCCGTGGGTGCGTTCTCGGGCACCATGACCTCCAGCTCGCTGTCCTTGAAGATGGGGCGATTGTCGTTGACGTCGGAGATGGTGACCTGGAGAATGGCGGTGCTGGACTTGGGCGGGTTGCCACCGTCCTCCACCTTGATCTTCATGACAAACGTGTCCTTCTGCTCGCGGTCCAGGTTCTGCTGAACGATGAGCTGCGGCCACTTGTCACCTTCAGGGGTCTCAATGATGTCTAAGCCAAACTCACTGACACTCTGCGAAGACAAGACACATTTCCACTTTAGCTCCAACCTGTTCTGTCACGTATAACACCACATACTTTTTAATCTAAAAACTCATGATCATTAAATAACCTTTGAGGTTTTTAACTGTTATTTTCCCACTTCATTTATTTTCCTCATAAATCCAGACTCTAAAGATAGGCAGTGTCATAAGTTGAGCAAATAGTCAAGCCCTCTATACAAACAACCTGACTTATCAAATCCATAAGTAAGAGGATCGTATTTTCTCTCAGGTAATAACGAAGGGCGGTGAGACGATGCATTCTTTCTTCTTGTTTTTGTTCTGAGAGTGGAAGAAGTTTTTTTTTTCTTTTTTCGCCTGCTGTTTCTGAAAGCCAAACAGCCTGGTGAGAAATTTCCTTAGGCTACGAAGGGGGTTCATTTGTAGTCCTGTGTCGGATCAGGCTTTTAGGCAGTGATGAATGTCAAGAGCAAATTAAACAGCCCAGGACATTCTTGAACAAGGCAGCTGGTTCTTGGCTTTGCTTTGCTCATCTCAGCTGGGTGCCCATAAATCTAAAGCATTTAAAAAAAATGCTAATTATCAGCGAGTTTCAAACTTTTTAATTCCTTACATGCACTTCACAACACATGGACCAGAAAATTACCAAATGTCAGTAATGGGGTCCTTTTAAAGAATAGCACACAATGATGATGAACCGAGTGTTGTATTTTGTCTCCACACTAATTGCTAATGTTTTACATTTGACTCCATAGACTCCACATCAGATCTATGCTTTCACCTACACCCCCACCCCCTACCTTTCACCACTGCATCAAGTTAGAATAGAGCAGGCAGCTTAGTAACATTTCATCTTCATTATGGAAAAAGGGAGGCAGCTGGAAATGGAGACACGCCAATAAGCTCCCATTTGTATACACTGCAAGACCAGATCACCACAGATTAAGAGAAGGAGAGTGAGAAATCCTCCCTATTAGAAAGGCTTTCTGCTCAAGACTGGCTAAATCAGGCAAAAGTAAAGCCGCAGGAAAATGAAAACAAATGCATAAGTAATCCCCATGAGAAACTAGAGGAGAGGAACTGGCAGTGGCTATTATGATGAACTGCTTCCTATGCAAGAAACCAGCACTAATATTTACAGTTTCAGACCGAGTGTGGCTCGGGTCCATACAAGTTTTCAAATGAGAAGGGAAGGGATGTAAATGATGGAGGAGAGAGAGAGAGAGAGAGAGAGAGAGAGAGAGAGAGAGAGAGAGAGATACAAGTGGCAGAAACACAGAGAGAGAGAGAGAGCGAGTGAGAGCGAGAGAGAGTAGGGGGAGGAAATAAGAAGAAGATCAAGCCCATGAATGAGCTGCATGCACATTATAAAACAAAGAAGCCCTTTGAAGCTCTTTCAGTCAGAAGCAGTTTCATGGTAAAACAAGAAAAAGCATCCTATTTAAAGCGATAAGCTCCATGCTGCACATAATATTGGGAAAGATTACTCTGTCTAGGCACAGCTATCAAATGAGATTAAGATATATACTACATTCTCCATGTTCCAGTGAAGGGGGGCATTTCAACCACACTGTGAGCACGAGGGTCCTCGGTAGGTTTTGGAGCCCAGAAGCCGCCCCTCGTGCCAACTCGGCGTTGTAGCCGACACGAGGAAACGTGCAGCTGCAGCATGTAAATTATTGTGTACTCTGAAAAATTGCTTGCCGAGGGAATGTTGTCAACACGTCGGTGATTGACAGAACTACTTAAAACAGCCAGCACTGCAGCAATGATCTTTCAGACCTTATTTTGTGATCCCTCTAGCGAGCATAAGTCACGCCGGGAGAAGCAGACACAGCAAATACTGTAAAACTATGTGTGGAGATGTACAGAAAATGGATGAAGCGAGAGGGATCTATATGTGCATCGTACTCGCTGTAACAAAAAAGGGCTAAGGCAAAAATTCTGGGGGATCTACTACTAAGCACCCCGCCATCTGCACGGAGCTGCTCAAGCCTCGGCTGTTTGAATAGTTCACAGATTCCGCACAGTAGCTGAGAGGCTGAACACTGGTATTTGGCAAAGCCTGGTGTTAATAGTAGGATGTTGAGTTAGGATGTGTCAAAGGGAATGCTGCACAGTGATTTATGAGCCTGCATTTCTTCTCTGTGCCTTTTTTTTTCTTGGTTTCACACAATTTTTACAACTGACAAGACGGCGCTCAGCGCATTTCAATAAGTTGAAGAGAGCTATCTCTCAGGCTGTGCATCCTCCTGAATGCAGAATTAATCTGGTGGATTGTGATAAAATCTGGGGCAGGCTAAGGAAAGGCCAAATACTCGCGTGAATCACTCACTGGAGACCCCGCGGCTTAGCGAGAAGGACAAAGTTGTGTTAACGGCAGAGTGTGCGCGCTCCGCCGTGCCTCACTCATTAAACACAGACGCACTGTACAGGTATGTCTCCTTCCACTGGGATGACTCACCATTCATTTGGAACTGCGGAGCTAACGGTTTCCTCAGCGATCAGAGTGGGAACGGGGCAATATACGTGGGATGTGTGCGGCGCGCAATCTAATCAGAGCTGGATCATTGAAATGAAAATAACTGAGGGACACTGACAGAAGCAGGGGTGGCTGCTGATGAGAGAAGGATGACTCGCGCAACCCCTCGTTCTGCAGACGGTGGCCAGATTATCAGAGGATGCATCTTTCAGTCAACTTGATGACCTTATTAAAAACTCGGAGGAGACTGAGATTGGGCCGTGAATATATCAGGAAGAGTGTAGTCACGTTGATGCCCATGGATGGGGCTAACTGGGGACGGCTATTCATCACAAGCTATAGCGCCTCTTTACAATGCTGATGGAAACTCACTCGCTCTCTGTCTCTCACTTTTCCCCCTCCCTTTTCTTTTATTTCCTTCAGACCCTCATTCACTTCTGCCCCCGGCCATGATCTCATGCATATCATTAAGACAAAAAAGAAGCTGGGACTTGTTTGTCTTTTTTGTCAAACCCTTGAAGAGGATAATGTTTCAAAATAGAATGCTAATGAAAACTGGAAATGCTTGACAGCGACTTCTCTGCCCAATAATCCCATTCAATGCCTATAGGCAGCGTGCGATGCATTAATCACATCTTTGTGCTACTTGGGAATGAAGCTTGAATAAATTTAGCATCTTCAGATGCAAAGTTAGAATGAGTTTATGAATACACTTATTCAAGCTCAGCGTTGGAGTGCCAGTGAGGACAACTTCACACACCCAAGAACTTTAGATACGTTCCGGACAGGCACCTAGCAACCAGATTGATCACAGGGGGAAAACACGGTATGTGGTAAAAGGTTAAATCCAACAGTCCTTCAGACTGCAGAGCAAAAATGCAAGCATCCACTTCATTTCCAACTCATCAGAAAGACATCACCAGGCCCAGCAGCAGAACAACAAACAAACTTGCACAAGATGCCCTATAATTGAGATTCAAGGGGCAGTGTGCCAGATTTCGGCCATTTTTATCATTTCTAGTGGTAGAAAGGAATACGACAAAACAATCACGTACTGACATTCTTATGAATCAATAATCACCTAAATGTGTAATTATTCCTCCACAACCCTTACATGAATGTATATCTACATGGGGAGCGGGTCCTTTTTACGGGGGCCACCATGTTTTTACAGTAGCTCAGAGTGGACGTACTAAACATCTTTCGAGTTGTAATGACAACTGAAGTCAAGCAAAGGTTCTCCTGCATGTCCACAAGGGTGAGGGTGAGGGTGAGGTGACGGATACAACATGCGACTTCACCACAAGATGTCCCCAAATCCTACACACTGCACCTTTAAAGTTAGTTCACGTTCGATGTTGCAAACTTGGCTGCCGTTAGCCACCGCGTGTCCTCTCCTTCAGACAGATATGCATGTTCCAGCGTGGGCCTGGGAGATATCATGTGAGTATGTAAAGTGATCGGATCTACTTTCAGGGGAGATCCTCCTCCACCCATGCATGTGATTGCTTTCTCTGACCTTGACCATTTCTTGGGCTGCGTCTCTGCAGTTCAGATGACGTCACACACCACCGCACCGCACCGCACTGATGGCAGGGTTTCACTTTAACTATAATTACCAACCATTACGTGTGGAGCACTATGCCGGATGATATTACCTGACATCCCTGTTTGAAAAAGGTAAAAGCTGAATGAAACGAGGCAGCCATGTTTCTTTTGTGTTGACGAGTCAGACGTGCTATGTATAGGGTGGCAGCCCATTGAGGAGGGCTCACTTTGCTACGCGGTGGTAGCAATTTCAGCAAAGTGCCCTGTGTAACACAAGAAAAGTGGGCAAACCATCATTGTCAGGGAGCTTCTGAGACAAATCTCACAGGAGCATACAAAGATAGTCTAAGGGTGGCTTAACGGTCGAGAGTTATTCTAGGAAATACCCGCACATCCGCTCCCCTCTAAACCCTGAGCTTCCTACTGCACTTTGGAAATACAGGTCGAAAATGTTGCTGGCACCTTTTAATGTTCCACCCTGTGTTTTACTCACATGGAACCTGGAACACAAGGAAATGAATCTCCAGTACAATGAGAATATAATGAGAAGAAGTGAATCAGGGACACGGTGCCAAGGATGCTCTAAGAGGAATTTCCTGCAGGAGATAATGCAGCCACAGCCTCGGTGAAGGGTTTTTCGAAAGCTGCATATTGTGAAAAGGGCAAGAAAAATGATTGCAGATGATGGTGGTAATGAGCGGAACATTTGGTTGGTGATTTTCCAGGCATGAACAATTCACGACATTGCGCTGGAGAGGCCTTGGTGGTGGAGAGACTCTTTAAAAATGCAAATCAGTATGCAAGGCAGCGGTCGCTGCTCATTCCCACCCCACGTTAACTTCATCCCAGACCCCGAGATGGACTTGTCATCTCTGCCTCGCACCGCGCTCTCACTTCTGGTAACCTTTCTTTATTTATTACGTTTAGGATATTCCCCGGAGTCCTTTGCATCTCCCCCTTTAATTATACTTCGTTTGCACGAGCCGGTGTCACCTCTAATACTCGTCTCTCCACGACGCATGGACTGTTGTCTAGACTATAAATGAAGAACGCATGATATTATCCTACTTTTCTGGGTTCAGGGCTGACTCCATTAGGCAACAGAGAATATTGCACTGCAGTTAAATAGTGCATCAATTAGATGATGAAGAAAAGCTTTTGCTAGCTCTGCCTGAGACACCTATTAGCATAATATAATGCATTCCTCCTCTTTGGCTTGAATCTGTGATGCTGTGCAGATGTGACCTGTTGCTGGGGATCGGACGTGTGCTGTGTCTGCACTTTCAACTGCATGTTCTCTGATATTATTGTACAAGGTGAAAACTCCCCCTTCTTTATAGCCCGCTTCAATAATGACACAAAGCACGAAGAAGATATCAATGGCTGGTGTGAAATAACTGAGGCTCGCAGGCTTATTCCACTATATGAAAAAAAAAGTAGGTCATATTTTCAATGCAGATACAAAATTAACAGCATGAGAGCCGGTTTACCGGAGGAGGCTGTAAATGCAGAGAGTGGAAAAGCGTATGGGAAGAAAAAAATAGCAAAAGAAAACACGATGTATGAATTAAAAAAGAAATAGGCGGCTATTCAGTCCCGTTGTAAACAGATGGCAAGCTGCAGCCCATAATACTGATAAACCTGCTCACACTGGAGAAAGGCATCTGTTTATTTTAGAAACAAAATGCTCTACTATCAGGCCAATTTTATATCTTTGTAATTGTTTCTCCAAGACAGATAGCTACAGTGATATTTGGTTCCGATTTATGGCAGTAAATGTTCCGTGCCTGAAACTCCCTCCAAAAAACAAGGCAATTTATTCTACACTATAAAAAAAAAACCTCTTTTAATCTATTAAGTGTAAAAAAAGCGAGCCCGTACGATGAGGCTTGTTCCTGTGTTCCAAAGCCCGGGGCTTTATCTTTCACTATCAAAATCTTTCACTCTTTCACTATTGACTTAATTAATTTGCACAAGATGGCTTTTCATCTAGACATGAGATTGCGAACATACAGTAATAGCCTCTCATCAAGTTCAATTTCAGTGGAGTGAGTGTTTAAGAGTCTTTACGCAGAAATCCGGCGTCTGATCCTTAGATGATCTCAATTATTTATTACTCCGTGGCAGCTGAATATTTAATTAAAACAGGTACATACAGTAGCAGCAGTTATTGCGCTGCACTCAGAGGCTGCGGCAGGTCTGATGTCAGACACTGATATTCACAACAAGTGCTGAGTGCACATTTGGAAACGGGCTGATGAAACGCTTTCGTCATTTTTATGTGTTTTGTTATGTGCTTTTGTTCAACCCTCTTTAAACAACCCTCAGCTTCGCTGATCAAAGAGGTAAAAAAAAAAATAAAAAATACCAAATCCACCTTGAAACACACTCCTTTACTATAGAGTTTATGTGCCAGCAGTCAGTTGCAGTTTTCATGGAGACAAACGACAACAGTCTATTGTGAGAAATCTCTGTCCAACGTAAAGGCGATTTAGGACTGTAAAAACAGCTCCCTGAAATAAAATAATAATACTTATGGATTTGATCTCAAGTGCACTTGCTGGCCACTTTATTAGGTACATATGACTAGTACCTGGTAGACCCCTGTGCTACTTCTCTGTTCATAGATTCAACGAGATGCTGGAAACATTCCTCACGTATTTACATCAGTAGCGACATGGTAGCACCATGTGGTTGCTGTGGATTTGTTGGACGCACGTCCATGATGATTTTCTATGTTTGGCCATTCTATGACACCAGCCAGTTTGGCACCAGCAACCGAGCAATGTTCAAACGCCCCCAGCGTAAACTGTCGTCATGTGATTGCCGTCGTGTCGAAGAGGTGTGCCTAATAATGTGACCAGTATGTGCGGTATACTGGTGAGGGAGGAGTGATACTCACCTTGACCAGTTCATAGTGCTGGATCCCATTGATCCCCACATCGGGGTCAAACGCAGAGGGCACCGGGTATCGGGTGTTGATAGCCGTGTTCTCCGGGATGGAGATGTTTATGACAGTGGACTGAAACAGCGGCGCGTTGTCGTTCACGTCCTCGATCAGGAAGCGGATCTTGACCAAGCGGAAGATCTCGTCGGGCAGCACGGCCACCTCGATCTCGTAGTAGCAGCGTTTCTCGGCGAAGACCCCCGAGCAAAGCTTCTCCCGGTCGATTCTGTGGTTGGTGGTAAAGATCTCCCCGGTGTTGGCCTCCACCCTCACCAAAGGCACGTCGCCCGTCTTGTACACGGGCTTGAACTGCAGCGGCGAGGATAGCCTGATGTTGGGGTCCAGGTTGAGGTCCAGGTCCTTCCGCAGGTTGCCGATGCGGACGTTCTCCGGCTGCTCCTCCTTCACCGTATAGTCCCTCTCCTGGGCCCGGCACAGCAAGGCCGAGCAGGTGAGCAAGACCACCAACACATGAGTCTGCCTTGCTAAGTCCATACTCAAGGGTGGACGGGAGCTTCACTTTCACAGCAGCAATTCTGTCACGAGAGGCAGAGAAAAGGGAGAGGAGACACAATGTCAGCACTCAGCATTGCATGGCATTCCGGTTGGGCTGTAATTAGTACTACTTTCCCTCACGGAGAGTTTTCAACTTGACCTATTCATCCTAACTAGTTACGAGCCCACGTCGTCCCTGTGTCTTTGAGAGCAAATTAACGTTGGTTTTACACAATTAACCTTTGATGACATCCCCTGAGCAAGCAGACACGTAAAGGTTAGCGGTTCACATATTCCATCATTCCGTTTCATCGCCGTAATGAACCATTTCATATCTTTTTATTGCGAGGTATGAGAGCAGTAGAGCTCTGTGTTGTGAAGAAATATTTGGCTTCGGAAGGCTTGTGCGCAAACCACTGTGCTCAGGGTGGGACCTTAATTCATTTTGTCTGTGTCATGTCTGAGTCAATATGGCGAGATGAGGCCCTCATTCACTGCACCTCACATCCGACTGATTTGGAGCCTTTGAGCACCGATCCCTCCATGCATGGTCACACACACACACACACGCGCGCGCACATATGCGGTTGTACCGCTTGACAGCAGCTATTAATGGACAAGCTCATTTGCGGAGAATGTAAACAATTGAGCCGGCAAATATTTCACAAAGGTCCATGTGTATAAACATAAACAGTGCGATAAGAGCACTGTTTAAAGCAGAAGGAGAGAATGATGTGAAATTATTTATGGTGAGAGCCTCCATCGATCAAATCAGAGAAATTTAATCATCACCTTCATTACACCCTGACAAATGTGCCTCATTCCAACAACAAATTTAAGCAGCTCTGTTTGTACCCAGGATAAATTCACCAGGAAATTCAGAGCACACTCATTTACCATCCCTGAACGCTTATTCTTTAATTGGTGTCAATCCATTTGATGCTGCTGTTCTAACAAAAATATTTAACTGCTTTCTATGCGCGAGAGCTTGCCAAAGGGCAGGAACCCCAATTGCCAAACTCCAAGTAGGTCATTGGAAGACGATGAAGGACTCCTCGCACACTGCAACGTTGCCAGTATATGCTAGCATGAAATATTGACTGCTTTCCACTGGTTGATTAGTAGGTTACTTAGTCATTTATTAGAAAAGTTGCTCTGCGTGGTGAGCTCACTTTTTGACTTATTTATTCATTAATTCCATTCATAGAAATCTTAAATAAATGGAATTTCCATCATTGCCACCACAGGTCTTAATGGACTCGTGACATCATGGTGATGAATGCAAGTAATTATCAAAGTATGTCTGTTCAGAGGAGTTTTGCTGTAAAAGCACAGAATTACATGACAATCATTCAAGGATGCATTGAAATATCTGGGTGAAGCCATAGACACACAGCTATGTTTACTCCCCACAATAACACAGGCCCCCAAAGTGTATTCTGCGGCAATATATTTAACGACTAATATAATTTCATTGCTCATATCCCACTGTGTGTTTATGTCCACCAGCCCCCCTGAGTGTTTATTAACCTCATATGATTTTCCTCAAGATATTGGCTGGTATTCATAAGGCAGCTGCCTTGATATCAAACGTCCATTTCCCTTTAAAGAAAGGTGTGACAGCGATCACATAAGCCATGTACGACTGGGGCCGGGAATGCGTCACTGCCTGGTGGTGACAGGGGAACACAAACGCCTCTATGGGAAATGTAATATTTGCTACTTTATGAAATTCCCATCCATTTGCATGAGTCGAAATAATATCCTGTAGAAGAAGGTATGACTACCTAAATTGCACAACGGGGGTGCTCTAAATTGGCAAGGCAATGACGTTCATAGCCATTGAAGCACTCGGCCTACCGACAAAGGGGAATTGATTGAAAATAAGAATTTAATTACGCCGGTTTTGAATCAGCAACAATCGCGGGGCGTTCGTGCAGCCTGCAAAGACGGATTCTGTTTCACACGTTTCATAAAGCAGTCACATGAGACTCATTAAAGACAGCTGGACAGAAAAGGGAAAATAACACAGGGGGCTGACATTGATCAGCGTGAGGGTTATTCTGCGAGCGCGTATAGAACACTGTGCATTTTACCCTCATGTCAAAATATTGATGAGATACGTCCCATTAGTAACTGTGACACACTTTTACTTTGAAGTGTGCATCTCTCTGAGAGTGATCGCCAGGCAGGCTCTCCAAGGCTGAGCTCACACGTCGCATAATGAAGTTTAAATTACATCCTTAAATGGGATGTGATTCGCCCAAGTCAAAAAAAAATAAATAAAAAATAAATAAGAAAAACAGAAAAGATCAAAGCATGATCCAGATTTTCTCTCCCTTGTAAGTGACAATAATGTTCCGCAGGATGAAGGGATGTAGTATCTCTTTTGACTCTAACAGATGTAGCAGTGGCAAGACGCACATATAGGCGATGCTACAGTCTAAGGAGGAGTCGATTCACTACACGTACAGTACACTGAATGCATACAGTGTAGCACAGCAGATTGTGATACCAGGTAGTCTGACCTTCAACACATTATGGGCGAGCATGTTAGCTCCTCTTTCTCTAAGAAACCAACGCGTCCTTCCCCAGCTCAACAATGATTTTTCCAATATTTGCACAGCTTTCCACGCGTCAACCCTCTTTATACACCTGTCTGCGAGGAATAGACTGGCTGAGAGGAGGAATTATGCTGGAGGGGAGAAAAAAGTAAGAGAGAGGGAGACAGAAATCCTAGGTGTCAGTCAGAGTGTCTCCTTTGCTTACATTTCACTAGTCTCCTGAAATGCTATTTTGAGCCCCAGACAGCAGGTTGAATCTAGTCGGCAAACTCAAGCTTCCCCCTCTTGAGAGACACAGAGCGAAGAGGAGCGGGGGCCCGGCCCTGGATCGCTTTACACGACAGCGCGATGGACAGGCCTTCCTGGTTTTTGCATCCGCTGGAGGGGAAGGGAGGGGGGGGGGGGTGTCGTGGGCACACGAGGAGGCGAGCATCACCCCCCTAAAGACACCCTCAGCTGGGAGACAGCCACTGACCCCAGCTCCTTTACTTGTCAAAGCAAAGGTTTGGGTTAGATCTATCAGTATCGCCTGTGGAGTTTCTTTTGGAAGAGGAGGCATCGGCAGATATAATACTGTTGATTGTCTCCCTTTAAGCAGCCTTAAGTATCACTGACAGCCTGACAGACCAGGTTTCTGTCGGCATCACTCAGAGCTTTTTCAATCCACACAGCCAGAACAATGTTAGTGTTACACGGTGCAGGAATAAAAGTTGTGTTCTCTCTGGGAAACTTCGACAGCGACGACTCGACCCAAGTGGAGCTGGAAATCGCCAGACATGAATCTCTGCCAAGATAACGCTAATGATTTATTGAATATATGTGTATTTCACTCATCGTCGCTGTTTACGTTTCATATTCACTTCTTTGAAACATTTTCGATGGCTTATTGCACTAGATTGGTCATGGAATAGTCGCAGGGTAATGTTTCTTAAAGTCCCCACTGCAGCGGAAAGATACCAAAGAATTTTTCGACGCTGTAACCGCAGACCTCAAGGGGGCAGTGCACACATGCAGATGCAAACGCCAACACTAAATGTACGGATCATCCCTTTGATTACAGCTTCTGTCATCCTGCATTTTAACTTTTTACTTTAAAGCCCATTACTTTGAGCGAGAGACAGACTGAAAGCCTAAATATTGGGAATAAGTGCCGCAGTGGAATTTCTCATCAGTGTAGAAAGTGATTGCGGTGCATTTTTGTGTGTACATCAACTTGGCCGTGGATCAAGTGAAGATAGTGCTGCAGACGCCATGGTGGATGTTTGAATCCAGCAATGTGGGTTGTCCTGTCCGATGTGATATTCTTTAATGGGAAATGGAAAGGACGACTCATTCAACTGCGACAATATGGTGAAGAGCCGAAAGCCACAGACAGGAGAGGATTGCAAAACTAAAACGATGGACAAACCCCATCCCTATTTTGATTTCATTCTAATCTGACTTGGCAAGCAGAGATTTTGTGCAGAAGCTGATTGGCCGAGTTCCAGTGGAACAAGCAAAACACTCAGTGGGATGCAAACTCAAAGCAGAGCTAGGAGACAAACCTCCCTGGCACCTGGGAGGCATCTCTAAGGCTACAGGTTAGTTACACCATGAACTTGAGGCGATGACTCCCAGACTCATCACTCTGCCCCTGCTATCTGCCTCCATGTGTCAGAGGAATGAAAGATAATTGGAGTCGGTGTATTAAGCACATGCAGAATGGAGAGAGGGATATTGCAGGAGACTGAGATCAATCGCCCCGCACCGCCTGGCGAATTGTGAAATGTGCATGAGCAGATGGTTTTATTGCTCTTTCTCTCAAATCAGACAAACACTGCACTATAGTGATCCCCCCTCTCTAGAACAAATGCCTGCTTGTGCTGCCAAATAATGAGCCGCTCACCTTGGAGAGGTTCACACCATCATTTTGATTCAATTCTCCTGCATATTTTGAGCTGATTAGTGAGGCATTGGGGAGTCTTTAAAAAACAAACGTGGCTCAATGTTCATCTTTTGCATATTGAGCAGGAGTGGAGCCAGAAAAACAGCCAATTGACGCTTCATCCTCAGCCAAACGCTTTTTTTTCTCCTTCTTTTTAAATATATTTATTTTATTTGATTTATTTTTTGTTTTAGATGATTTGAAGTGCTCCTGCCTGCAGCTGACAAACCTTTCACATGCTCGTGGCCCCTGACGTTGCGGGTCTGTGACAGCAGGACCGCTTGACCACGCAGAGGCAGCAGGGGCGCGCTGCTGACGCGCACCCGGGCACCGAGCTTCACCCCGCGGCCGCGGGCTCCACGCTGCTCCGCGCACTTTCAACTCCCCGGACGAGGCTCCACGGAGGAAAGGCAAGTCTCTTCCTCCGGTATCTTAGTACCGATCAGTGTTGGAGCAAGACTGATTAGAGCCCGGGGAGTCGTGACCAACCGCGCGGCACACAATGCGACAACTCGGTCCACCGACGCACCGTGTCCGTGGATAATTTGTATTTACATCAGGTGCACGGGGGCCGCCTGCTTACACCAAGCTCTGAGATAAATAATGAATGACCCTTATGGAGCATCACTATATTATGTTTCCCCCAGGCTCATGCCAGAGTACGTGCCGTAAACTGCGCCGGTGCTGCCCGGGACAGATCTTATTCCAACCCCATTTATTAGGACGTGCGCACTCACTCCAGTGTTTTCCGAATGCGCACATAGGCACAGGCACGTAGAGCGCGAGACACATGAAAGTAGGGGGACAAATTAAAGGCGCATTGCATGATATAAAGTGACGGTCAGTCTTACCTTTTCCGCTCGGGTGCGATGGAGGAAGGAATCAGCCGCCGCGTAGAGACATGATCGCCGCTTCACAAAAAAGAACAAGTGCCATGAATTACTCTGAAGAATCCAGGAGCGAGATGCGAGGCAGGCAGGAGGAGGGGGAAGAGGAGGAGGAGGAGGAGGAGGAGGAGGAGAAAGAGGAGGAAAATCAAAGTAAAAAAAAAAAAATACAAAATGTTATCCACTATAAAAACTTATCCATGCGCTAAAAAACATCCGGCGAGAAAATGGCACATCACGCGCAGCGATCAACTTTGCAGAAAAATACGATTCCTCTTCTCACAATCCAACATGGATCCAACGCGTATTTGTCTTTTCTTTTTTTCTATGAACTTTGCATCGCTAAGATATTTTTTTTTTTTTTTTTTTGCTTTACTGAGCCAGCTGGAAATCGCCGGCACCAGCTGCACGTGTGCGTCGACCGCGCGTAAAACTTCAATCCAAGAGCGCAGAGCAGGAGAGGGAGACTAAAAAAAACAACCAAAAAACAGCTTAAATCTAAGTGAAATCACTTGTTTGGACTGAATCGAGGTTGTGTGCTCGCTCCCCTCTCCCGAACAGAGGAATCAAAAGTCTTAATGGAGGGATGCAGAGCGCGCATCGCCCCCCCTCCCCAGTGGAGTTGGATCAAAGTGAGCCTCAGTGCAGCATCACTTACAGGAGCCGGGATGAGGCGGTTCACCGTATCTGTCTGCTAAGCTGTGGATGTCTCAGTAGTATTGTATGAACTCAGTTCCTGAATACTGCCCACCTCTCTCCCTCTCTCTCTCTCCCTCTCCCTCTCGCTCTCGCTCTCCCTCTCTCCCTCGCGCTGACATCATGGGCTGGAAGGAGGAGCCAGGCGCAGATTTAAGAGCCTCGCTCCTCTTAAAGCCGCACTGCGTTGGAGAGATGCGGCTCTATGCGCCGAGGTAGAGGTGGATGGCGGTGGAGCAGCCGCTCCACCAACCCACTTGGAGGCGAAAGAGAGAGAGGGGGGGGGGCGGGGTGGAGAGCAGAGAGAGAGAGAGAGAGAGAGAGAGGGTGGTGTTGGTGGGGGGGTTCTGTTCACTTTTTATGCCCGGCCTTGTTTTCTCTGTCCACTTGTGTTCTTCCTCCTTGGCACCTCTTCATTATGATGAGCTTCATTTATTTATTTATCTGTTTGTTTGTTTATTTATTTATATATGTATTTATTCTGCACCAGACATTCCCCAGAGTGTCAACAGGCCACGGCTCAGCTCATCTCAGGGAGGAGAGGATGAATTGTCCCGATAATGGGTTTGTTCCCAGTGTCCACACGGTCCACGTAGGTATGAGAGAGGGGGCGTTAAGAGCCAATCAGGGGTCCGGCCTGTTACCTGGAACACTCCAAATGCAAGGAATGGTGAAATGTTAACAGGGGATTACCTGGGAAATTTGTGGGAAATGTCATTGGATTAAAAGTGACAGGGTAACTCCGACGCCTCATTAAAATGACACTGAAGTGTGAATGAGACATTCAGAATCAGCCGAGCGCTGGAGATTGTTAAACAGTGTGTGTCTGGCACCATAAAACCCACTGAGGTGAAACTATAGATCTGGTGGCAGGGCACAATGTCAAACTGGAATCGGTGCCATTTATCGATCGGCTCCAAAAAAGAAAAAAAATCACTGATCGCAAATCATCTGCTCGTCACTTCCCTGCTGTGGCGCTGCCCCCAAATACCTTAAAGTAGATTGTAACAGGTGATTTTTATAGGGGTCGTAAAGGGTTATGGTCATTCAGAGGTCAGATCTCCACCCCGGTTATGTTGCAGCTAATTACCGCCGACCCTTCACCGTCGGCACATACGTCAAATAGCTGCGCGTTAGCATCCTAACAAGTCGAGCCTCTGGCAAGGTTTTATAAACAACGGTCCGCACCTCCTGACATCACACTGCTCATCCCCGAAGATGAAAGGGCAAGGATGTGGTCAGATGATCGTTTGTGTTTGCGACACATTATATTCGGGTCGAAAGCAGGGGTGAGGAGCCAGCAGCCTCTGGGCCATGCACCACAATATGAAAGATTGAATGGGAAGGAAGAAAATCTCACCGATACTTTGGATGCCATAAGAATATGGGATGATACTTGCATGTCAGGGTGGCGCCTCCCCGTCCGTGTGCGCGTCAGGTCACAGTCAGGGTGAGTGCAGCGCACACATAGCTGATACTTGTCATCGCTGACAAGCGTCACGGCGACTGTCAGGAGGAGAAAAGTAGATGCAGAGTGTTGCACTCTCCCACAGATTGAGCCTAGTTTGTGCTCGGAGTGATGAAAAAGGCCAATCTCAGACGTCATTACAGCCGGAAAACATGCAGACGCACTTCACCATTTGCAAGGACGATTTTCTCCGGATGAATTTAACGCTCTTTGTGTGAGTTTTTTGGGTCAAACAAGCCGATTTTTGAGAGACTTTATTTGGACAGAGTTTGACAAAGATGATGTCATGCAGTCAAGGTTTGTGGAGACGACACAGATTCCTGAGAATATATAGAGAAAGGTATGAAGGACTAGTTTGGACCACGACAGACGATGTCTGATATCAGATAGCAGATGCACACTGGATGCAGGGAGTGAGTGGAGTAATGAGGAAAAAGAGGCGCGGTGGTCAAATGGTGGTACTGCACTGGTGACAATGTGTGTCAGGAGGTATATGCTGTATGTCTTTCTGTGCGTCATTCACCTGTGAGCAGCTTTCATGTAGGAGGAGATTGGCCCCCGGCTCCCACACACTTCATCCTGCCCTTATAATACAAGTACAGCCAGGGCAGAGAACGCTGAAGGAAGCAGCTGTCAATGTGTTGGTCTGTGCTGAAAGAAACAACATGCGGTTTACCATGTACGGTTCTAATGTTGAGTTTATTACAAGGGAAGAATGACTCTCTTTTAAAGCTATGAAACACCAACATCAAATGTGTGGTATTCTGTGAGGGTGCGAAAACCAGCCGCAACTATCATCACCCTCACCATCATCATGATCATCATCATCATCACCATCATCATCATCACCACCACCTCCACCATCTGACACCAGCACCACGGAGAAGCATTGCGAGCCATTGCATTAGCCGCTGGTGTGATATATGTGTCGAGTAATTTTATATGTCCCGCAAAGGGCGTTATAAAACTTTAAATGCTGCCCGCTAGGTGAAAGGTTCCCCGCCCGCCACGTCTAAAGGCAACTGCTGGGAAATAAGAGTGACATATTTTATTCCACAAGCTAAATGACCTCTTTACCAGTCAGGGAAAAAAAATAAAAAAACACCCACAGCATTTCCACACTTTTTTTTTTATTTCATTTTTTTGTGTTCAACTCTGACACAGTCGTTTGAGGAAACTGACGGCGAAAATAAGCAAAATGTTATTTGACAGAATCGTTCATGCGCGATGTTTCCGAATTAGAAATACTGGAAACAGATGAAACTTCTGGAATCCCCAACACATTGTTTGGAATATTAATTTGATATTCTTTTATGGATTATTTATTTATGAGTTAAAAGGTCAACCCACTTTTATTCTCCTTGTATCATTGTTGTACTGAAGATAATTAGTGACCTATCCCCCTTTCCTATTGTTATTTTCATAGGAATGTATACTTCAAAAAAGTACAAATTTAACCAAAATGGAGGCCTTTGCCACAGGCATCATTAAAATGAGGTGATGCACAACCACCTGTCCCTTTCAGACAGAACAGAGAGTATTAAGAACTTTTTTCATATAACTTTTGACTCTGTCTTTTGTCTGAATCTGCACGTTAAAATACAAGTGATTCCAACAATGTTAAAATGAAGCCGTGCGCCGCCATGGGAATTAGTCATGGAAAAGAATGCGGAAAAGTGAAGCGCTCTTTTTTCTTCTTTTTAAAGATATGATCAAAAAGTCTTTTTCCTCAACATAGCCTTTAATCATCCTTGCTGTTGGCCCCCCTACCGAATCCATGACTTGTTATTCACACATGTAAAAGAAATAATTGGTAGAAAGAGCACACTCACTAATATACCTTATCAGTCAGGCGCAGCCAGGCAAAGGGATGGGAAGGAAAGGGTTTGCGGAGCTAAATTGCAAGGTCACCATGTATTAACGTTCGGAGGTTTTGAGGAAGAATAGATTCTTTGGCGACCATATTCAATTCAATGCCATTTTGTGTGACGCCCTCAGCTTGAACAGCAGAACGTGTCCAAAGAGACCACAACAATGGCCGCTGTGCCGCTGTCTTTGTTCATCGCTCAGTCAAATGTCACCGTGGAATTTTTAGAAAATTCATTTTCAAACATTTAAAGGTGCAGTGTGTGAGATTTTGTTCATTTTTTCACCTCTATAAATATTACAAAACAACTGCACTCTGACATTTTCATGAACACATACTCGGATAAATGTATATATATATTTTTCCATTACCCTTAAATGAGCTTTCTACAATAGTGAAAGTGGAAGCACGAAACATCTTCTAAGTTTTAGTGACAACTGAAGTCTTATACACTGCACCTTTAAATTTTAGATTCATGTTTGATTAGGTGATGCACATTTTTTAATGCCGAGTTCAAGTGAAGTTTCATGTCATGTTTTAAATCAAGTCACGTAGTTCAGGTCCTCATGTCTGCAGTCTTGTCTCAGTGGAGCTCCAGTGCGTCAAGTCGATGTCACCGTGCGTTTTGTCCTGTCTTGCACTTCCTGTGTTTTATTTTGAAGTGGTAACTCTCCTCTGGTCTCAGGTCACTTGCCCTTCCTGCTTCTTGTGTTTCCCGCCTGTGTGTCCACCTGTGTCCCATCACCCTGGGTGTGTATATATAGTCTGTGTTTCCTTCTGTCCTGTTGCCTCTTCCTTTGATCATGTCATTGTGTTCACTTACTTGTGCCTCCATATCAAGCAATCCTGTTGAGATGAAAATGTTTTTAGTTTCTCCTTGTTTTGTCCAGCTGAGAATTTTTCCTGTGTCTTTTGCACAGCTTTTTTATTTGATTTTTTCCCGTGTTTTGTTTTTAGTCAGACCTTTGCTTTGTCAAGTTTCTCCTTCCCCTTCAGAGTGATTTTCATTTTAGTATTAGATATTGTCATCGTCTTTGTTTCTAATCCTGGTGTTTAACAAATATTTATATTCTAACTTTCAAAGTCTGTTTTGGGGTTCCCTCCTGTCACCAGTCATTACACTATGTCCCATAGACTGTATACTGAGATGGATGTAGTGTCTGTGACCTCACCCATGGGTTCCCGTAGAGTGGTTTACAAGCAAAGTGTGGGCGAGTCACTTGTCACCATCTTGCTGATGCCCAACTCCTCCTACTTCCCGTTTCATCCAAAAATGAGTAAAGAAGTGAAAAGAGCTGGGGTTGGGCCTCTGGTGCCGTTGCATCTACGCGCCAGGTCAACCCAGGTGTCAGTCAAGAGGCCACGCCTCTTGCACAATTTCAAACAAAAATCAAATAAAATTGAGCGAGTTAGAAAAAAAATTCACTCACCGTACAGTTGTCATGGGAAAACATGTGAGTGATTGAGACCGAAACAGTAGTTTGTACCAGGCGTTAAACATGTTTCACTCACCTCCTGAAGTTGAGCATTTTTACATGGGACTCTATGGGGATTTGCAGCCTCAAGTGGCCACCCTGTGAACTGCGAGTTTTTTCACTTCCTCATGTGCTTCATCCGTCCACACCGGAGGTTGCCCCTCAATATGTCCACATCACACGTTGAAAATATACGGACACATCTCGACAAAAGATTCTTTCGCACAGGCCGTGCTCACACAGGCCCGCTTCGTCTGGGAACTTTCAAGAACTGTCGAGATTTCACACAATAACTTCAAACTACCTCCGCCGCCTCAATCTTTTCTCTCTGTCTCCTTCTCACGCACTTTGTCAAGGCTCTCAGGGGGAGAGGGAAAGATTTGAGAAAGATGGAGTGGACGGAGCGAGGATAATTCAATATTTGTTTTAACCTTATTGGCAACGGAGAGTTTCATGAGAATGGTGCGGTCCGAAATGTACCACGTATGAAACAAATGTTTGAGCTCGTGCGTAGCGTGAATATTCAACATGTGTGGCTGTGGAAGCTTCCACAGCCGCAGAGGAAGAGAAAAGGGCTTTAGGCGAGCAGATTACAGTCTGTCATGTCTGGGGCAAACTGGCGAAAAACAAGAGGGAGATAAATCACGGAGCATCAGAGGGTTATTAATATCTGATTATTGCTTTGAGGATTTTGAATCTTATCAGTTGTGTACAACATGTGTGGGATCCAGATTTACTTGTCTGGTGTGTTGAAGAATCATGGTTTATACAGTTTTTTAAAAATTCAAACGTTATTTTATTCTCTTCTCTTTGCAAATTGTTTGACCCAGTTCGAATGACGACGTGATCCATAGATAGATTTGCTTTGACTTTTGAATCCTCGTGCTGTTGGGTTCATTCCCAACAGAATGCTACTTTGAGGAATATGATTTATTTGGTCCAGTTTGAATTTGATTTGTTTTGGGAGTACAACAGAGGTTAGGCTTGGAGTTTTGCAGCTCTGTTTTTTACGAAAATGCAATGTAAGGGGTGTTTTCGGGGCATTTAATAACCTGCAAGGAGAACTGCACTGCAAGATAAAGTGAGTCGATAAGTGATACAAATAAAACCCACATCTCGGAGCTGATGTGATGGCTGACGCAGTGTTTTAAAGAACAAAGGTCCCGGGTCATTTTTCTTCTTCTGCTCAGACAAAGTGTGTCAATGTGATGCTGTCACACTGACACATGGCTTAAGCAGAACGAGGTAAAATTCATTTGGAAACACGGAGCTCTTGAGACTAATGAAGGATCTAATGTTGAGTGACGGGCATCTGCAACACGCCAATTACGCTGCAGCCTGTACTGTGAATCACCATTATCATCATGTCACATGTTCTCATCTAATGTTCCAAGGCACAGTAGATGTATGTATCCGTGTGTGTGTGTGTGTGTGTGCGTGTGTGTGTGTCACATTTCTTTCCATGACGACCGCAGGGATGAAATTGTGCACAATTAAGTTGTATTAATTAATTATCATTATTATTTAATTATATATTTATATTATTATTTATCATAGATTTCAAGGTTTATTGTGCAGAAAGACTTGCAGTTCCCAGGGTGGCCACTAGAGCAGCTTTAAGAGCGAGTCAATCCCCATTGATTTTCAAGCCTGGTACAAACCACTGTTTTGGTCTCAGTCACTCGCACTTTTTTCCCCCACGACTACAGGGGTGAATTTATTTCCTAACTCCCCTATTTTTATTTTGTTGCCATTTGAAATTGTGCATACTTAGGGGCTTGGCCTCTTGAGTGACCCCTGGGCGTACGCGGCCCATTGTATGGGTGCTGTGACAGCACCATGGGCCCACCCCTGTTCTATCTATGCTCCGCCTCTTTACCTGTTTTTGGAAGAACTGTGGAAGATGATGAAACGAAGGTTGAAACGTGTTCCTCGATGACAGTGAACATTGTACGACTTTGAAGCGCTGGTAGAGTTGTTGTTGTTGTTGTTGTTCAGCTCTGTTTCATTCACTGCACATCACACATCTGCTTTGTGTTGGCGCACAGTGCGAGATCAATTTGTAAAGCGCGGAGATGAGCAAATGTTTCACCTCTTCACTTTTTATCTGTCACTTTTTTTTTCGCTCAAAATAACCCACCACCCCCCCCCCAGCCCAAATGCTCCCAACACATGCAGAACCTCAGCAGATATAAATGTGACAGGCTTTCGCTCTTTCTTTTTAATTTTTTTGTAAGCATGGAGTCTCGCACCATTTCAATTCGGCTTTCTTGGACAGATCTCTCTTCCTCAAGATGTAACTGACTGTTAAAAAAGCTTTTGTGTGTTGTTTGATGAAGGCGACTGAACACGCTGTGGTGATGTTTCCTTCCATCTGTCTACTGTGAAATGGAGCCTGGGGCAACTATGTGAAACCAGGATGGCTCTGCCTGGCTGTTTACTGTACATCCTGCTTGGATGAAGGCCCACCCTGTATTCATGTGTGCATTCACTCGTCCATTCTCCCTACACTTTAATCACTCTTCCTCTTTACAAAGGGGACAAGGCGTCCTTGAGTGTGGGAACATGATGAAGTTTGAACCTCTTTAATACGGCTAACAGAGGACTGATTAATAAAGATATGCAACACTTGTTTAACACGGTGTCTCGGATGGCAGAGGGTTTGACAATGTGTTTGGCTTTGCGCAGTGAAGGTCACTGAATTGATTTCAAATAAAATTTTATGTGGTGAAGATTTCAATCTTAATGACGCGCCTTTGTGAGGTCAGGAACTGGACTTGCCCCCGGTGGCAACAAATGCGAGCGGGAAAATAAATTGCACGGAAGCGCGTTTGGGGTTGGGAGGAGGGATTTTCGAATCACTCGGCGTTTTGTGAGTTGGGAACTCTTCTCCCCCTGTAGGTTCAAATTTCAATGTCCCTTCTCACAGAGGACAAGAGGATCTGACCAGCGTCACAGAAACACATGGTTACATCCATGCTTACACCCATTTCTCCTTCACCCGCCATTTTTCGGGGTGTGACAGCCGAGAGAACGAAGAGTGCTTCCATAATCACTAAGGAGTCATTATTTGGCACTCGTCCTCCCCAGATGGCCAAATGCTTGATGTTCTTGTCACGTTGTGTTGCGTTTTTGCTGCCTTGAATGGGCTGAGCACACAACCATTATTTGATGAGTAAAATTGAAGGCGAGCCTTGTAAACTACGGATGCCCCCTCGCCAAAGACGTGGCACAGAAAAGACAGTGTGCAGACATGTCTGCTGCACTCGGGAGACTTCATGCTCCTTAGCTCCAGGCTTTGGAGAGGGACAGCCTGGTGTCACCAAATGGTGTATGAATAAAATACCAGATTCTGAGGTCACTCTGCTTGTTGTCACTTTTTTAAAAAATTTTTTACATCCTCCTCCTCCACTGGCTAACCCCTTATCAATACAATGTATAGGGTTCAGTGACTTATAGTGGTGACGTTGCATGTTGCAGCTGAATACCTTTCACCCCAATCGTAACGTCCAAGCACATAGAAGTTATCATTAAAACTTTTAAAATAGCTGCTCAGACAAGTTCATTTATTTAATCTTCTAATTATTTATACCTATTTTATTGTATTTGCCAATTTCTTTAATATATATATATATTTTCAATAGAAATATTTATTCAGTTATTTAAGTTTGGTTGTTTGTTTTTTTCTTCTGTTTCTCTTTGTTTCCATATCATATTGTAACATATATTTGTTACCGAGACTAACTGTCTGCTGAAAAAAAATAATTTTTGTATATTAATATCATTTTATACCATTATTGCTTCCATCCCAAATCTAAATATCAAAAACAGAAAAGGGCTGTTTAGTTTGTCTATTCTAACTGACGGAGAACAGAGAGCTGTCACTCCTACCTCGGGAGGAAAAGCTTTTTATGTTTCTCTCAGTTGATTGATTGTGGAATTGATTCATTTATGACGACATATCATGAGATACAGGCCATTGGGGGACATCATAAGGCATAATCACAATTTTCAAGTCTTTCTAACTTTGGAATCTTTTTGCTTTTGTTCACCACTTGTATGAGAAAGTGGGACTGTTTAAGTGAGTCAGTTAAATACTGAGAACAGAGTGTCTGTGCTACGGTAAGAGACTGACCACTACTAAGCATCAACTACCCCATCCACCCATCCACCCATCCATCCATCTCAGGCAGGGTCACACTGGGAGCGAGTGCTATGATCCAGACATTACTTTCCCAATTATTGTCCCCCAGTAGGTGGCAGATACTGTCCTTGCAGCTCCCCCCGGGGCTGTCCTGTATGACGACAGTTCATGTCCACACAGATGATGGAGGACAGGTCACCTGCTTCCACTGTGATACACACAATACACACAATACACTGCTGTCGCTCAAGTGCTGTTTTTCTTGTGTTCTGGCTATAGGCATCACAGTGCCCGTATAGTAACTCTCCGTATGGTGTATCCCCCCCCCCCCCCCCATCTTGCCCAAGCATCTCAACCACCATACGGTCATAGAAATACATGTTCCAAGAATTATCCTGAAATACAGAGACTGAAGAGAAAATCAATTGTCAATATTGACCAGCTTTCTAAAGGTGTAGTGTGTAAAGTTTAAGTAAAAGGAGTGTACTGGCAGGAATGGAATGGATTGGATTGGAATGTATTGTATCGACTCTCCTAGTGTGAGGCCTCATTATGGTACTGTATTAACACCAACAGCAAGGCAGCTTCATTTGTAGAGTGCTTTTTATAAACAGGGCAACTCAAGGTGCTTGACATGAAATCGAGATACACGCAATACAACAAAATACAGAAGGATGTAGATTAAAATGGAGCAAGAAATAAGAGAACAGCATAAAATAATCACTTTAAAATGATTAAAATAACATACATACTGTACATAGCAGGTTCTACTCCATGTT
>JAFBJT010089579.1:102767-114980 GCA_016785325.1 Chascanopsetta lugubris
CTTTTGGGGGAAAGGGTGTTTTTTTTGCCCCCCCCCCCCCCCCCATCTTGCTCTTGCCCAAGCATCTCAACCACATCATAGAAATACATGTTCCAAGAATTATCCTGAAATACAAAGACTGAAGAGAAAATCAATTGTCAATATTGACCAGCTTTCTAAAGGTGTAGTGTGTAAAGTTTAAGTAAAAGGAGTGTGCTGGCAGGAATGGAATGGATTGGATTGGAATGTATTGTATCGACTCTCCTAGTGTGATGCCTCATTATGGTACTGTATCAACACCAACAGCACGGCAGCTTCATTTGTAGAGTGCTTTTTATAAACAGGGCAACTCAATGTGCTTGACATGAAATCGAGATACACGCAATACAACAAAATACAGAAAGATTAAAATGGAGCAAGAAATAAGAGAACAGCATAAAATAATCACTTTAAAATGATTAAAATAACATACATACTGTACATAGCAGGTTCTACTCCATTTTTTCTCAGTAGCCCGGAATGGACAGAGTTAGCATGTTTTGAGGTTCTGTAGAATGACTGAATGAAGGTCGCCTCCCAACAGTTTGTAATGGAAGCGTGAGGTGAGGAATATTCAACTGAAACAGCTAACGTCAGCACTAGATGTCACTACACTCTTCCCACTGAGCCTTGAAGCATATATCTGCATGCTACTTGACTTAACATGTGACCTTAAAGTATGTAAATTGGATACAGAAGGCAGACATAACAATGTAGTGATGGAGCAATTCTTATTTGACACATTACACATGTTTTATGAGATTCCCTCTACATGTCTCGTGTGATCACTTTGCTCTAATCTTGACTGAGCACCACAGCTGCAGTAAAACTTTAATTTAGCTCAAGATTGATAATAAACCTGAGATTGCAGACCTCCTGGGCACCGTCAAGTCGGCAGCAGCATGACAACACGTTGGTTAAAATAGAAACTACACCCCATAAAAACCGCTTTGAACTGAGAAACCAAGACCTGCACCAAAGAGTGGATTCTGAAGACGTTCCACTGTCAGACAACGTATTGCTGTATAGAGCGGTTAAGGCGGTGTTATTCCACTGGAAGAATCACGCTCTTCTGTCTCCGACAGTTCACACGGACAAGATACAGTGCACAGCCTGTTCTCTGAGAGCGCTGGTGGGGCAGAGAGGCTAAATGACGGCAAAGCAGAGCCGCAGACGTAGAGCTTGACAGGCGGAGTGGCTGAAATAGAATGAGCATGTTTAATCATCGCACTCGCCCACGTTTCTACATTTGTTTGGGTGCAGGGAGGAAGGAGAGGTATTACTTCACCCGGGATTCCATTTTACTTTGACACGTTTTTATTGTTTAACTGGCAACAATGGAAGAAAACCCAGATTGCCCGGAAGAAAGGAACAGCTACATTGTGCAGAGTGATTAAGCAATTAATCTTGAATTCAAGGTGCAGAGTAGTGGTGAGAGAGGACATGAATCATCTGTGTTTTACAAGTATCAGGGTTGTATAAGGTTTCGGATAATTTGCAGGTATTATCTCCTTAACCACAACACACGTATCCATCATGGGATATATTTATTTTCACAGTTTGTGAGCGTCAGATGCGCCCGCCTTGGTAAACAAACACCCCCAAGGTGAACTGTAAAGGAAAAGCTATGCTGGAATCTTTGTTGGATATGCATGCGAGTCACTGCCTGTCACTTTCTGCACCATCTCCACTGGTAACAACATCTGTGTGACAAGGCTGCTCTCTGCTTCCTACACACTGGTTCCATCGGCGCCACTCATTCATTGAACCTCCAAATCTGCCTAATCCCCTCCCATTCCAACACTGTGCACATAAACATAGATTTACGATGTGTTTCTCTCCAGTTGCTTTATTTTCTATATTTTTTTTACCGTGTAATCTGATGAGAAAGCCTGACCTCTGATCTTTCCAGCAGTGGCACCACCATGACATTTTAATATGTAGCAGTTGGAGAGGACCTCGTCTGATTGATGTGTGTGTGTGGAAACTCTTTGGCCCCAGTGCTGTAAACACTGACCCGAGCAGATAGCCAACAACACAGCCATTTCAAAGAAAACACCATCCCACAATAGTCAACCGCCTCCACATTTGACCAGTCCATCTAATAAAGAAGCACATGGTTTTGCGGAGCAGCTTCGGCGACCTGTGCGGGCCCCCACACACTGAAGCACTGACAATCACTCTGTTGACATTTATTCAGCAACAACTCCCATGGGACTTGGACTCAGGCGCACTGTTAAAGACTCTTACCTGTGAGCTCTGGCTATCAGAGGAGGCATCGGCGTTTGTGGTGTGCGGTGCTTAGTCTTAAAGGTAACACAGGCTATTCAGAAGTTTCCCTTTTCTTGAGGGTTATAGATTTTCAGTGTCTGCAAAGTAGAAATGCCCAAAGTCCATGGAGAGGTCGACCTCGCACCAGTGGTGCAGCCAATATGATGGATACCAATAACTTGTATTTGTGTACTTCCTTACAGACAAAGCGTGGGCAGAGTTGGACCACATTGCTCACATGTGAATGCAACCGGTTGAACAAGCACTGGGTTGGCTGGCCAATCAGAGCAGACTGGGCTTTGTCAGGAGGGAGGCCTTGAAGAGTCGAGAGCTCAAACCCACTACCCTACTGTCCCTACCTACAAAGAAAACTCCAAAACGACTGCTCGTAAACTTTTTTTTACTGTATCGTAGATATGTTGAATTCACATTCACTCCCCGTCGATGAACCTCCAACCCACACAGCTCTGGCTCTTATCAGCATTTATGGGAAAAACAACACCCAAGTGGACCATCAAGCCGATGCAAATTCCTCCACCATGACGTCCATCCGTCTTCCCGCTGTATGCATGCAAATACTCAGGAATGTTTGTAGCAAAACTTCCAAGGTCTGAGAGAGAGAGAGAGATCAGCAGGCAAGTTACCATGGTAACATTGTCTCTGAGCCAACACCGAGCTCCATGGTGTTGTTGGTTCACTCTTTCTGGTTGTCATTTGTGATGAACACCACAACTAAAGAGTAACAACTGGAGAGGTTCATTGCCTTTTTTTATTAGTCTCATCTGATTTTTTTTCTTCTTGCATCCCTGGTGTCCCTCCCCCTCTCATTTTGAAATGAAAGAGGACCGAGTGTTTCAGACAGAGCATAAAAAGGGGAGCTGCAGCACTGAACACTGAGGGAAATTATATATTTTCTGAAAATAACCGTATGGAAACCTTTCCTAGTAATACCACCAATTGAAATTATTATCCTTGATACTATATATACTATACTTATTCAATGTGTCTGTATGACAGATGCAATCTCACGTCTGAATAAACAAATGACATGATGATGAGAAAGAAAATCGGACCTAAACGTTTCCATGGCGGTCGATTCAGGCTTGCATTATTGGGACGATTTCAATATTATACTTCTCCATATGACAACATGTCACATTATGTGAGGACGATGCTCAAGTCTGTATTCAAGAGAAAAAAAGAAACCCTCAGCAGACGCAAGTTTACCAACAGAATCACAGATCTGCTGAAGCACCTCTGAGGTACCTGGCTGTCAAACCCGTTCTGGCTAAGGAGGCACAAGAGAAGGTTGCTAATCAGAGTATAAACAGGATTTAACAGAGGGAACAATGAAGTTACTCACTACAAGTACTCAGAGGAAACTTTCCAAGGATGAGAGAGACGGAGCCAGAAAAAGTTGCCAAGCAAAGTTGAAGCCTATTACAGAGCAGAACACACACCATCGCTGCATATCTCCTCTGACTACTGATGGCCATGAAAAGAGTATGGATGTCTGCGCTTCCAAAAAACCTCGCAAAAAAAAAAAAAAACCCTCTGGAACCCGATCGCCCCCCCTTTGTGAGACAGCTAGTGGGGTGTCGCTCTGCAGCCCAGAGATTCTCCAGGGAGGAGGAGGAGAATGTTTGTTTAACAGTGTCTGAGCATGAACACTCGACTCGCCGCGGCGGAGAAAATGTGTCGGGAGGAGAGAGTTAGTACAAAATGGCTGGTTCACCTTCTCCTGCTCACGCTGGTGGTGGCACAGAGAGGAGAAGGACAACAGCGGTGGACAATACTACGAATACTTCTTCTTGAGATACTGCACTGAAGCATAGATAATGCAGCCTCTCTAATAATGTACTAACGTGGGTCAGTTTCAATGAAAGACAAACATCTTTAAAAGGGCATTATGAATGTGAATAGAGTCGATGTAGCTATATCAAGCCACATAATACTGAACAGTTGTCTTAGACTGATCTGGCCTGGACTGTGATGGAGTGATAGCACATACTGTATATGGTAATGGTCCCATCTTCTTTGCTAGATCATGATCACAAGTAAGTTGAAATTATATGAAATATGCCGCACTGCCAAAAACTTAAGTTAAGTAACATTTAAGCCATATTCATCATTCATATTCTTCCACATAGTCCACTTTAAGTCCAAAAAGAGATTTCACCCTGCTGAGATGACTCCATGTTTGCTGCATTTAGGTTGGGATGTTTGAGCCACATTTGAGATTCCACACCTGAACTGAACATACATCCATTTTGTCTGGAGTACAAGCGGATCAACTGTGCTCTCTGACATGGGCGCCTCGCTCCAATCTTATCGAATCAACAGAAGAATAAAGCAACAGTAAAGGCAGAGATGTAGAAACAACTTTAAAACTCTGTAAGCCAGATACAATCATCCGCCACAGTGACACCTGGAAAAAAAGAGGGCAGCCTCAGACAGAATAAAGGTGAGACAAGGTCAGGTCTTAGAAGTTGCTGTCGCGATTTCAGTGTAAGATACGTACTCTTAGTTTATGGCACCGTCATGAGAATATCGGCCACAAGTGACGAGCAAACTTCACTGAACGGCTCCGGTGAAGCGCTCGGGTCAGAGCATGTGAAGTTAATAGAAGGCAAAACCTGGGTGAAATAATCATGGCCACACGTCCTTTGTGTTTGTCCCTGCAGCATTTATCTCCATCCTTGTGTCTGCGTTATTACCTTTTTGCAGCATCTACATTATGAAAGACAATGCAGCGGTGCAGGAGGAGTATTAAAGTGCGGACTCTCAAATTGCAGTATTATGAAATGCAAATTAAAAGGCTCTTGATTTGATGTATTTGCAAGTTGAAGCCGTAGCCCTCGAGTAAAACTAAAGGCTGGATTGATCCATCACATCGATGGCAACAAGTGGTTTTAATCTTTGGTTTTATTTGTCTCCGGAAATCGATTGGATGGAAAATGCAGGAACTTACACGATGTTTTATCGGTAACCTTTAAAATGATTAAGAAGTTACAACAGCCGAAGTTTGCTTTTGTTTAGCAACCCAGAAAAATGCAAATGATGCCCCAAAAGAAGTTTTTCTGATTCCAACTCATTAGAGGCAAAGAAAAAGAAATCTCACCCAGGTGTTTCTGCCACCTTTACTTCCTCCTGTTGTTTTTGGTTAATTCATATCAATAAGTGCTGTAAGTGGGGGGGGGGGGGGGCCCATTTCCAGATTAACAACAGCATAAAGTACATCGGTTGAACGTTAACCGTTTGCAAAAACATAATTTTGACAGTGTTTGCATGTCAATGTGATCATGGTCTCATCCCACACTGCCAGATGCTGCAGTCAACAGATGCCTGAAAACACTGGATTTTTCAATCTGCAATTCATATTTGTCAACTAAAATATAAACCAGTGCTGTGATATAAAGCTGCAGTGTGTAATATTGAGTTGAAACTATGTTTTATTCTTGAATATTGAACTTATAATGATCATATCAGATGACATATGAGAACATAATCCTATGATATTCAGCACTTTATTTATATTTACTTCAGGAGTGGGTCCTCTCCATGGTGGTCGCCATGTTTTTACAGTAGCCGAGAATGAATAAACCTTTGTGTTTTAACTTTAACTGAAGGCTCCCACAGGCTTTTCCAACACCTTTCGAAGGGTAAGGCTGTGATGAGGGCTGCGACATAAAACTCCATCTCTAAACATATCTAAATTTCACACTGTACCTTTAAGTGGGAATGGCCAAAAGTGAACAAAACAAAACAAAGAGTGTTGTGTGTGTGTTCAGGCTTTAGGGAGAATCATCCGTCGTGGCTCGATGTGGACCTGTGAAAAAACGAGTAACGGGAAGCACAAAAGCAATGAACGTTTAACAGTTGGAGACAATAGCACGGTGGCGTCGGAATACACTTCCTCGCTGTCAGGAGAAGATTGTCACAATAGATCACACGGTGTCTTCCTGTAGAGCAGTCTGTGTCAGTCCATCAGACACATTAGCAATCTAAGTGGGGCTCAATCAAGTGCAGTCTTGGTGAGGGGGAATCTGTCTGTCCCCAGTATGTGTCCATCAGGAGGAAAATGTTGAGTATTGATTTCACGTCTGCAGAGTGGAGGCTGCGGTCGGAAGTGACAGTCGGTGTGACTCAGCCTCTGTTGTGTCGACACACGAAAAAGCCACAAGAAAGAAACAGCTCTTGAACGCACACCCAGAAACTATCAAGCACTTGTTTACTGTAAAGACAGAAAGTCATTTGTGCCCGACACTGTCATGCAAACGCCGGCTGCCAACTAGTTAACGCACCATCACTGAACTCATAACTATCTCCCGGCGTCACTTTTTGGATAAGAATGACAGCGTCATGACAGCCAGATTCATGGCAGCCTGCCATTGGTGGATGCTAGAACAACAGCTCAGTCTCATTAATCAGCATGCCAAGAAATAACCAAAATAACAACTAAGTATAATGAAAACGATGGTATCGGTTTCGTCGACTCTTCATGTTGACTCTCAACTGGTCTCTATGTGCTGGCGGGTCAGACGTTCATAATGAGGGCAAGTAAAGAGGCCGGAGCATGTGAGCGTGGAGCCAAGTTTGTGTTCCAGGGCTAAATGCTAAATATTGGCCGCCAAAAGGAAGTGATAAACGCAGCTTATTGCAAAGTGTAAAAATTCATCTGTGCCGTTATGGTTTCATTTCTAGTCGCTAAATGATAAATGGGCTATTTTCTTTAATACTCTCATCATAATGTTGACCTCACACCAGGTGGCGATAGGGAGTCTGAGGCTCTATCTGTAATATGATTGGCTTATATTTTTCCACTTACTAACATACTAATAATAGAAAAGGCAAGTTGATAAGAATGTTGTTTCTAGTGCACAATTTACCTGAATGAGGACCAATTTACACAATCCAATCATTTACAGCTTTGATTCAAAGCCATGGGGCCGATAGTAAACAAATGATTACTTTTAAAAAGTACAGTTTGTAGGATTTAGTGGTATCTAGTTATTTAGTTTGTCCCTTCTGGGCTACTGTAAAAAAACATGGTGGTGCAACATGGTGGCCCCCATTGGGAAGACCTGCACCTGGTGTAAATATAAAACAGCTAAATCAGAAGAAAATACAAATAGGTATATTCAGATTAGTTTGGCAGAAACATGAGGAAAATTATTAAAAGTTGAGTGTGTGAATCGTGGCCCTGATTTAATATTAAATTGAGTTTACAAGACACAGGAAACATGACTCTCCCTGTTCAAACATTTTCATAACATCTCTGTCTGTGGAGCAGAGAGTTCCAATAGAGAAACATCACACGGTTCAAAATGAAGGCACGAGTTGTCATGCACGTACTGAGCTTCCGTTGGAGAAGACATGACGTCTTCATCACCAGTTGAAGTGTTGACCAACTCCGAGTTCCTTCCCCGAAGAGCCAGAGACAGACACGTTCCCTTGTTGTCTGCTCTTTCCTTTAGCGTAGAGCGACAACTCCTCACGCCTGACTTATTAACTACACTCTCGCCATCTCCGAGAAACTTTGCAGTGGAATATCAAAGTGTCAGAAACTGAAGCATAAAACAACAATATCTAATCACATGGCAGACACCACTTGATGCTCCAACTCCTCAAACGTAAATAATGAGGAGCAACTTAAACATATATATTCTGTTGGGGAGGCGACTGAAGGAGCTTTTCACGCACGCAGACGAAGCCTCGTACTCAGTGTTTATTAACAAGCTCTTGGAATCCCTCCTCCTATTTTGTCAAAGCAACAAAAGAACCCCTTCAATTTTGTTATTTGGAGACTTAAACAATTCTGTTTGAAGTGTCCTTTTTTTTCTTCTTTTTTCTGAAGATGCGGATTTGGCTCGTAACCATGACTTCACGTTTTTTGTGCCACATGATTTACATAAAAAGCCTGCAGTCTGTAAAGTTTCAAACACATTCTGGCGAAAAAGTAGACTAGGGATGAGCGACAAAATGAAAAGCCTCAAGGACTGGTGGGCTGGGGTGAGGATGGGGGTGTGTGTGTGTGTGTGGGGGGGGGGGTTGTTTCTGGGTATAGCTCAGCTTTACCCTGGCTGTGTTTGAGAGCAGCAAATCCGACTTGGTTGGTAAACAGAGGCTCCAGGGACACTTCTTTTGCATGCAGGCTGCTGTGCACTAGATGCAAGCCCTGTGTGATTCTAATAGAGTAAGCTCATAGAAATCACCATAGAAAATGCCAATAAGGCTGTCAGCCAACGCTCCAGCCCAGTACATTCTCACTCAAACACACAAGCGTTGCAAATTATACAAGCACAAGAAACATATGCATTTATTTGTGATCTCGCTCCGGCTTTTTCCACTTAGGTATACATTCGCGTTCCTTTCAGATGAGCAACTCAGCCGCAGCTTTAAGCGTCATAAGGGCATCTCTCTTTAATTTAACCCCCATTGGATTGGATTGGGTTAGTTTAAAAGAAGGCAAAGTTCCTCTAAACCACGCACACAAGCTAACAAACTAATTTTATGGTTGTGATTTTCAAAGGGAAAGTGTGTTGTTCTTTTGTCCTTGAGAAGTTAAGTCAGAAGTTGGCTTTGAATGGGATGTTGGGCTTTGTGCATAACAATTTGCACCCGTGTGAGGTTTGCATTCTTCTTTACAAAGCAGGAATTTTAATCTCATTTTGATCTGAACTTTGATGGGGGGTGGGGTGGGGGCAAAAACAGTCGAGGCCACAGACTTGATATGAAGACAGACGACGTGTCTTACAATTTTCATGCTGTTCTGAAATGAAGCCAAAAATATGTCGGATATGACCTCTACCATGTTTTGTGCACGGCCACAAAGCCATTGTATCGGCGTCTTGTTGACATGTAGCACGTCTCAACTGTCAATCATGGTGTACTATAAGTAAATAGGTTAAGGGACACATATGAACACTTGAAATACCTAAAATGACAGAGATAGTCTTTGAGGATATAGATAAATGTTCCTTATGACCTTTTAGTTTCCACTAACATGGAGGAGGCAGCTAATTCCCTGTGCTGCAGTGACACTCTACTGTCAGGGGCCCATAAGAAACAATCAGTGACGCACCCTCTTCAAACCACACCCACCTCTCACCCTTAACCCTCAGTTTGACTTCCTTAAACGTCACGTTCGTCCTTCAACAGTGCATCTGGATCCACTCGCGACTCCGCACCCCACAGCAGTGACATCACGCGTTGCAGGGTTATGCCTCTGAAGTCTTGCTTTAGGAAAGACTGATGAAAGATCACAGACATTACGCAAACTGTCCTGGGACAGTGAAATAATCTGTTAATACTTAAAATGTCAAGCATTACCTTTTAATAACCTTTTTCCTGATTCATTCTGCGATGACGGACTAATGCTCAGCGTGGAGAGTCGTCTGTGAATGTATAAGAAGATGAGACCACGCTCTCCTGAGATCCCTTTTCTCTCTTCCCTCCTCTTCCTTCCTCCTTCGGAGGGAAGCGTCTGTAATTTGTCTTCATCAACTATTATGGACGTCCTCAGGAACAAAGCGCGCAGCCGAAAAGTATCAAATCAACAGGGCATTTTTCAGAAAATGGCAGATCCAATTTTATACCCGTCCCTGAGGCATCCCTCTAACGGTTGGTGTGCTGACCCTTCACTCATTCCACGCAGCTTCTCGCAGCCTAAGAGGAGCTGCTCGAGATTGTTTCTGTCTATTGCAAATCTACGAGATGAGCCTGGATTGGACGAGTGCTAACTAGATGCCCTGGTGATGTTCACCTCGGCGTTTTGAAGACGCAAACGTGGCAGGCAAATTGCAAACAATCTACATAAGAACAGAGGAGATGGAGTTCCGTCTTATTTTGACATCTGGCGTGGAAGTTGTTGCCTGGTTTTGTCATTTCTGAATGTGAATGTTGATTTGAATCTCCAAAGAGCTCAGGAGGTACAGTGTGTTCACAGCTTCCTCACACGTGATCACGAGAACAAGCAAAGGGGCAGAAGTGACGGGAGTTGGTGCGAAAGATCATTTGGAAGGATTTGCATAACGGCACGATGAACCTGATTCACTGACCCCTAATCAATATCCCCTAATATGAAAACGCCTTTCACTCCAACATTTCAATTCTACTAAAAACCTGCAACATCCACCTGCTGCAGATCCTACCAAAAACAGCATTCAAAAGACTTTTAAAGGTGCAGTGTGTACAATTTAGTTAGTTGACATTATGTTCCTCTCTTTTGGCAAACATTGAAAGTTGGATTTTGATTTGGAGTTATATTGAGTGCATAGTTACATGGATGTAAAGATTGAAATGGCACTTTTACATCACAGCCAATCAGCTCTTTGGCGGCCACTATGTTTTTATACCATCCCTGAAGGGACACATTTTACAGTGATATTTTTAGTAACCGGAGCTCCTCCTCCATGCTCGTAAAGAAGTGGACACGAGTAGGATATTCTCAAAATTCTACTCACTGTGCCTTTAAATCTCCAACTGACACACTCAGTTTGAATTCCTACAACCAACATCTCTGACAAATGCTGTAAACTGTAAAATGCAACATTGTTATTATGCAACACTGACCTTCAAGAATCCATTGATTTATGAATAAGGAGCAATCAAGGTGTTGGGGCAGGATTGATTTCGAGGTTTAACGTGTTGGTTTATTGACATGTTGAGGTGAAGTTGCATGTTGCAGCTGAAAATGCCTCGGCTCATTTTTCTCATGGTATCCTTCAGTTATTGTTTCAACTTTAAAGGCGTCTTATTTGTCCATTCTGGGCGACTGTGAAACATTGTGGTGTGACATGGCGGCCTCCACCGAGAGGACTCACTCCTGATGTCATTTCTGTGCATTCTGCAATTCATTATCTAATCAAGAATTTGTACATTCATATGATTGTACACTAAACAAATCAATGAACTAACTTTACCACATGACATCAAATATTGATACGAATGAAATGATTGGATTACAAGCAAGAGTCAGACCAAACACAGCCAATATACAGCATTAAGAGTGAGTGTAATTTTCGTCTTTGGGCTCTTAATGCAGTGGTTAACAAGCCATTTTGATTAATCTAGTTGGAAAAATATGAATGAACTCATGTCAAAATCTGTGAACTAGAAAAACTCTCCTTTCCAAATTCTTAATTAAACACTTTGAGCCCAACAGACTTGAAAGTCATCGAACAAGAGCAACGTTGAAAAGGAACTCAAGCTCATTTCTGTGTCACCGCTTTATGTCTTGTAAGTAATTAAATCATAACATTGTATTAATTAAGCATTAAGAATGCAATCATATTCCTGTCAGTGTACGGGGGACTGTAACATTTCTCATGTTAGCCGGAATTGATCAGCACCAGCTCGATTGCCTCCCTCATTGATATTCTATGCGGAAATCTCACAAGTGCATAAACAAATGTCCATTTCCTATGACATTAAAATCACATCCCTGCAACTTTGATTGGAATACTTTATAGGTGCAGGCCGAGAGCGACGTCAAACAATATGGATCGGGTCCAGGCGAGATACTGCATCCTGCCAGGTTCAAATGATAAAACCAGGCTGAAATTGGCCTGCGTGCAGAGAATTGCTGAGGGCAAGGATTATAAAGGTTTTTCACCCACCACCTTGCCCCCTGTATTGATTTAAGTATAACTAGGAGATTTATCAACACACAATGTTTGACAAGGAGTTCAGTAACACTTAGAATTAAGTTGCAACAACCAGGGTGGAATAAAAATGCCACCACCGCAGAGATTTAGGAGAAGGACGAGTGGATCTTGTGGCCTTTGCCCACTTGAACATTCGGTATGTATGTAATTCATGACTTCTCTTAACCTGTGCATATCCCGCCTGTGTGTATGCAAAAAAAAAAAAGAAAAAGTCAATAAAACAATAAAGACATCAGAAGAGGAGGGCTATTTACAC
>JAFBJT010089593.1:2324-18066 GCA_016785325.1 Chascanopsetta lugubris
GTGTGTGTGTGTGTGTGTGTGTGTGTGTGTGTGTGTGTGTGTGTGTGTGTGTGTGTGTGTGTGTGTGCGCGTGTGCAGAAAAAAGAGGCATACATCAAGTACTACACTGCAGTGGAGAAAATGACTCAGGACGAGCTGGAGAAGCAACAAGCTGACGATGCTGAGCGCCGCCGGGCAGATGAGCTCCAGTTACACTCGGTGATCTGAGCTTCTGTTTAAAGATGGAGTTTTACTGAGAGTTCAGATTTGAAAACAAATGTTGGTTTCTTCTTTCCCTCAGGATGCGTTTGTGGAGTCCCTGAATGGATCTCACCTGTTTAAAGAACTGTTCAAAGAGGATCCAGATGCAGACAAGATCAAGTGTGTGGCCGGAGTGACTCATCTGCAGCGTTCATATCCTTCGATCACTGTCTCTCTCGTTCATCCACGCTCGTACGATGAAGACGCGCAAATCTGAGAAAGCTCGAGTTCCTTGACTCAGCATTCACGTTTGAGCAGAAAATGACAGACCTGTGCGCGCAGCTGTTTGAGATCGGAATGAGTGAACATAAACGAAGAGAGTCGGAGGTCAACTGCTTCCTCGGCGGTCGGACTAAGGCTGTGGAGGCCTACCAGCGCAGGGCGGCGGAGATACTGGCAGAATTTGAGCAGCATCACCTGGAGGTTCGACATAATGTTGTAAAACGGCACAAAAACAAAAACCAACAACTTTGCAATTGATAACTATTTGAAATCTTATTCTAAAAAATGTCCAGAGCCTGGAGGAGCTGCAGCAGTTATCAGACCCGGTCCAGCTGATGGCGAAGATCAGCGCCTGCCATGATGGAACCAAACAGCTCTACAACAGCCTCATGTCACTGGAGGTGCAGCTGAGCAGCCAGCTGGAGGTAACGAGTACACGGCAGACTGTACCATTATATGTAGCATTATGTCTCATGCAGAAATGCCAATACCGTAGAAAAAGCCACTTGGACTGACCCGTCCACTAGGGAAATGTCCTGTCTACAGAAAATACAAATAAATCAAATGTCGGTAAATGATGCTTGATCATCAAATACGCTTAAATAAAAAATAAAACGTTTTTTTTCATTCAGGGGTCAGACTCTCTCATCATAATTTGACCAATTCTATGAAGCAGCCAAGTTAGAAATGTGGGGCACATTCCATTGTATTTTTAGAATTTGCTGGGGGCCAAAAATAAATGAATCATGGGCCGTAGTTGATCCCCGGGTCACAGTTCGGACACTCCCCGCTCTACACTGGAAATTAGAGGTAACATGAATTTTGGTTTGAGTTCTGATAAGGATGGATATGCAAACCAGTGTGTGTCTGAATTACTTTCGATCTTATACGGTAAAATTGCAACATATGTTTGTGATCAGAGTCAAACGATTCGTTTTTTTTAAATTCCAGTTCATCATGAAAGAGCTGGACACCAACCTGTCAGACATGATTGGCAACTTCACCGAAACTGCACAAGGCATATATCCTTTTTGACTATACAACTGTCCATTGTGATTGCATGGCCTCTACGTGTAGTTTTTCCTGGATTTGATTTAAATTGAATCTTTATTGGAAAATGAGCCGCTGTGCAAATGAAATCCTTGACACAGTCGCACATTCGCTCAGTGTCGAGATCTAGAGGATAACTATCATCAGAAGATGCAGGAGATGGCTGTTGCGACTCTGCAGAAAGTGGCCTCGGACAGTGTGGAGGTGAAGGAGATGCCCACTGAAGTCAGATGGGTGAGGCCACGTGAAAAGATTATATCGATGCTCTCGTAGTAAAAGCACTGAATGAATGAAGACGATTGTGATACTAATCGGATGTGTCGTCTCCGTGAAGCTGTTTTTGGATAAAGACATGGTGATGGACGCGCTGGGCACAGGTCACGACAACCACCTGCTGAGGATCAACGACCGAGAGACTCAGCTGATCACACGTGCCGACGCCTGGAGGGTGTCTCTCATTCAAGGGGTGGGGAGGCGGAGTCAACCGTTCATATATGCTCATTTCTGCTGCACATCTCACTCTCTCATTTCATCTCATCTTTGTCCTTATGGTTTTTTGGTTTGTTTGTTTCCTTTTTTATTTTTTTATTTTTTACAGATTCAAGACAAAGAAGTTCAGTGGAACCGAACCAACGTCTCTGGCATCCTCAGATATTTGGACAACTGCAGGAATCAGCTGGAGAAGTTCAAGCCGCAAGAGTTTTGAGTTGTAATACATTGCTCATTTAGAATTTCTTAAATTGGTTGATTGTTGATCAATGCATTTTAAAAAGGAGTCGGGATAGTAGTCAAATGAACTAACCATAACCCCATTGAAACATGTATATAAAACACCATCTTCTTGTAAAAGTAACATATCCTATGTTATGTATATAGCATAAGGATGCATGAAATAACAATAAACAAATATTTCCTCCCGTACAACCACTAAAGGCACAGCTGGAGTGAACATCTGGAAATAAAGTGGCGATAATAGCTTTGTATCATCAAACCACGAGGGGGCAGTAGAGCGTTAAAGTGAACGACGTGAGCCCGGACTACAAGAAGAAGAACGGCTGGCTGTCCAGCCATTCAGATTGCTCGAATCTGGATCGTCCAATGAGGCGCTGCGGTGTCACCTCGGCAGCAGCCAGCTCAGAGGAACCCCCCCATAAAACTAAAGTAGCGCACCTCTGGGGTTAATGTAACGGCAACAGACCCTCCTTCCTGCCGCGGTGGGCCGAGGCACAGGGTTCATGACCGTGTCGGACAGCGACTCTTTAGCGCTCACCATGCCTGTCCCAGCAGAACGCTGCGGCACCACCGAGCGGGCCTGCACATCCTCGGCCTCGCTTGTCCCGCCTGCCCCGATCAACACGCAGCAGCCCGGGGTCGCCACCTCGCTGCTGTACAGCGGCTCACAGTTCCGCGGCTACCAGAAGAGCAAAGGCAACTCGTACGACGTCGAGGTTGTTTTGCAGGTAAATTCGCCACCGAATTACATTTGGTTTTCATATTTAATATATCTCTCTCTATATATATATATATATGTATATGTTTTTTTTACAGTATCTTAAAAATAGACATGTGTTAGCTTATGCTGCTAACTTGCTTGTTTAGCCGACGTTAGCTCTGTGGGCTTGTTGCGCTGACCCAGTTTTGAGCTAGCCCAGCTGATTGTGTTTCTACTGAGGCATTTCCTTTCAAATTTGGACCAAATGTCTGTAAACAACCTTTTCGTCACCTATTTTTTTCAACACACACACACACACACACACTGACAACTAACCCCTTTAAAGGTCCAGTGTGTATAAGTCAGGACGAATGATTGTTGGTGATTACTCACTTATTCTTCAGTCTCTATGGAGGCTGCCATGTTTTTACAGTGGCCAACAACGGACACCACCAAATACTGGCTCTAGGCCTTTCCCATTGTATTTCAATTAAATTATGGCCCTTGAGTCATCTCTTCTGGAGGAGGGACATGGCTGCAATATATAACCTCACCTCTAGATGTTACCACATCCTACCCTTTACTGGCTAAACTGTCATCTGCTTTTACTGACCGAATGTCTGCGCGCTTCTTGTGTGTGATCGGATCTTTCCACTGCCACTGTCATTTATGAATCGTCATAAACAATTATGGAGAACGTTATTTTGCCATCCGTGCGTTTAACCTTGTCTGTGTCTCTCTGTTTTGCAGCATGTAACCGTGGAGGACTCGTATCTGTGTGGCTATCTAAAGATAAAGGGTCTAACTGAGGTGAGGTGTGAAACTAGGTCAGAAGTCACAAGTCTGACCCGCGTTGGGTCAGAGAGCGAGGCAGCGCGGGCTGGTGTTCGCAGAGCGGGCGAGTAGCAACTGGTTCTCTCTCGCTCTGTGCGGCTGAATTGTGTCAAAGATTAGAGGCATGCTAATTTCAAAGTGAAAGAAAAAAAGAAAGAAAGTGTGTCGACATGTCAGTTCAAGTGTGTCGTGACGTTATGCAACATGTGAGAAGGTCAGCCGAGTGCGGAGTAGAATTTGGCGTCGGGCACAGTGGAGTGAAAGATGAGGAGCCTGGCGCTGTATGTAGAAGCAGTGTTACCCTGCGAACTCCATATTAACAGGAGGTGAAGTACGGAGATACTCTCCCTCCTGAGGTTTCGCAACGTAAACAAATATGAGTCGAAGTGAAACGTGCATCTGCCTTTCAGTAATGATTTACTCAGTTCCCTCATCTTAAAAAAAAATAAAATAAAATTAAGTAATGCAGTTGCACTTCTTCAATGACCGAAATAGCAGTATTTTGGCTTGACAAATAATTGGGTGTCGCTGTTATTTCTCAGTAATGCAAATATTATGCTGCTGTAGTGAAACAATAAAACATCAGCCGGTGGAGCTGATGGACTCGTTATCAGGATTTGCAAGATGCAAATCTACGGATACTCTCTGTCTTCCGCATGTTCTCTGTAGTTATGGCCGAGCTCTAGTTATCTGGGATACCATGTCCTCTCTCATCTGTTTTGACATAGATCTTAAATGTCTCACTTAAAAGTCTCAACTAGCTGACAACCTGAATTATTACATTGCGCAAGTGGAGGTTTGACAGCGCTCTTCAAAAAAAAAAAACAGATGTACACCTAAGGTCATGTATTATATGTACGCGTTGTTCCTGTTCCTCTCTCAACCTTTTGTTTTTCTCTCTGTGTGACAGGAGTATCCCACACTCACCACGTTTTTCGCCGGAGAGATTATTAGTCAGAAGAGGCCTTTTTTAACCAGGAAGTGGGACGCAGATGAGGATGTGGACAGAAAGCACTGGGTATGACTATTTAAGATTTACTGGTGGTTACCACACTTTCAGAATTTGCCACTAACAGGAACCATGTAGCGCTTTCAGACGTCTAAACGTTGTTTTCTTATGTCTCCATCCACAGGGCAAGTTCCAGCCTTTTTACAAATATGCCAAAAGCTTCAACTCAGACGAGTTTGATTATGAAGCGCTGGACAGCAGCGACTATGTCTTCATGAGGTGGAAGGTGAGTGTCTCGTCTCACCGTTTCCCCTTCCCTTGTGTTGGATGTTGGACTCTGACCGCCGCTTCCCCCCCCCCTGCGCCATCAGGAGCAGTTTCTAGTTCCAGACCACACCATCAAAGACATCAGCGGAGCCTCCTTTGCCGGCTTCTACTACATCTGCTTTCAGAAATCCACTGCGACTATCGAGGGATACTATTACCACAGGAGCTCTGAATGGTACCCACTCCTCCTCTGTTCTGCAATTGAAAAAAAAAAGGTACATTTGCCATCTTTTTTTTTTTTTTGACATTTTATTATTATAACATGATTTGCATCGCCAGGTACCAGTCTCTAATCCTGAACCACGTCCGAGAGCGCAGTATGCCCATTTATGAGTTTCGGTGACACGCCAGCGCTGGAGTTGCGAGTGCAGTAAGGGACAGTGCTGGCTGCCCTGTGCCTACAATGGGACAGGAGTGATGACAAGCCTGTGGTGCCAAGAACGGGGGTGAGCTGTTTTCTTCGCTGCGAGGGAAGTAAACACCAAGGCAGATGCTCCTCTGGTGGAGCGGAGGAAGGATGGTGCGGTGAGATGCGAGGCCTGAAGGCTAAAGACGGACTGGGCGGTTCTTGCTGTTGGTGTGGAAGTCGACGATGGTCCACTATTTTACTTTCTATTTTTTTTTGGCCTGGTTGTGTTTTTTCTTTTTCTTCTGGCTGTTTCCCCTCCAAAGGATGTTTCTCCCTGCGGCTGGATGACGAGACAGTGATGACTTTCCCTCAGGGGGGGGCGGTCAATAAAAGGGCAAAGGTGAAAGTAGTTTTGCACAATGAGGTCCTTCAACCCAAAAGGATGATGAGTCATGGTCTGATAATCAGGGAAGATATGGACGACAACCGCTCATCTCCAAGTAGCTGGGTTTTCAATCATCACCGTCTCCACAAGGACTGTAAATGGTTGAATCATGTCTATGCAAGCTCATCAAGAGGATGTTGTTTTTGTTGTCATGCCTCCTCCACAACAGCCAGTGACCGGAGGAGTCATGTGTTCAGGTCCGCGCTTCATCCATTTGTCCCATTATTGTGACAAGTACCACATTTCAAGAATTCCTTGGGGCAATTTCGAGGCTCTTGACTCACAGAAAGTGATTCAGTGGTGGAAGGTTACGTTGACCTCATACGAGACAGGAAGAATATGACTAAAGTGTGCTGCTTTGCTGAGTCATGCCAGCAGAGGGTGGTATATTTTTTTTAGTTTTCAGCTTATTCCTCTCTAAAGAGTTTGCTATTTATTTTTTTAATCAGGAGTTCAAATGTATAAGAAAGTAAAAGGATGGTTATCGAGTATTGTGATAGATTATTTTTGAGAAAGATGGAGCAGGAGAGGAGATTATCTGGCACATGTGGATACTATGAGATATGAATTTTCCTCTTTTTGGTCGTTTTATTGTGTAGGATACCACGTAATGTCTTGTTTTGACGTCAAACACAAGGAGGTGGAAACAGAATTGGCGAGTAGTCGTGTAGGAACAGGTGATGGAGATGGAATGAAACCTTGCTGCCTTAACAGTTTTAACGTTCTCCCCAAATGTACGAGGTCCAGATTGTTCGGTCAGTGACATTTAATGTGGAGATGTCAAAGAATATTTCTCTGAAGGAAAATAAGAAAAAAAAAAGGTACAGTGCGTAGGATTTGGTGGATACATCAACTGAATGTGTAACATTGTCATTAGCGTCAGCATCAATATTTATTTTAGTGCTGCCATGTTTCTACGGCAGCCCATAAGGGACAGAACAAACCAATAAAGGGATGAGTCATATCAGAAGGCTCCAATCACCTCTTGACACTAAAATGTTCACACTGAACCTTTAAAAAAGGACCAGTGCGTAAGATTAAGCTGAAATGGGTATTAAGTTAGATATGGACTTAATAAAAACATTGCATTTGCATGTTTTCATAACTCTACAATGAGCCGTTTATGTTTACACTACGAGCAGCTTGTCTCTATGGAGGTGGCCATGTTTTTTTTCATAATAATAATAATAAACTTTATTTGTATAGCACATTTCACACAAACATTGCATGTGGAATACTGAGCTGCAACATGCAACCTCACCACCAGATGTCCCTCTAAATTCCACATACTGTACCTTTTAAAAAGCTTGTCATCAGCAGTTTTCTAAAGAGAGTGCATGTCCCCTGCTGGTCTGCAGCATGACACGTGGACCCGGCCGGTCGTTGTGGGATCGTTGGTGTTGACGCTAAATAATGTTTTATAAAAACCCATGTAAGTGGATGTTGAAAATAATGCCTGCTTTTTTTCTTTTTTTTTTTAAGAGCAATGAATCACAAATAAATTAAAGTGTGCAATCTAAAGAGACGCGTGTGTGTGTGCGAGTGTCACTAAATGTCAGCTGATTGAAGAGATAAGGTGGGATGATGTATGATAACTCTGCTGTGAATGTATGAAAAGAAATAAAGACCAATATTTGTATTTCAGTGGGCTGTGTTTTTCGTATTTTTCAACACTAGGTGGCAGCAGTGAACCAATGAGAGTCCTCTCACTTTCTACTCACCACAGCTGCTCATGAGTGGGGGGGGGGGGGGGGTATTATTGCTATTACACATTTTCCTCTTCCTTAAACATGACATCATCACCATCCACCAAAAAAGTGAGCAGTTTCCTCTTAAAGCCACTGAAACATCTCTCACCTCTCAAGCTCTTGACGTGTCGTTGGGGTAAACTGGAACCGAAGCGCCAGTAGCGGATCCTTCCATTCATTTTTCAGGGTGCTGCCTCCACGGAAGCATCCCGTTCACATCCAGCACCTCCCGCGTCTGCTCAGCTGGACGAGAAACGGAGAACATGGAGGCCAGGTCAACACCTCAGACTCCGATGACCAGCTCCGGTCATCGTGCGGCGGTGACCTGCACCGACACCCTGCGGCCCCACGGCCTCATCCGCGACAAATGGTGACGCACTTTGCCTTGTGACCCGTTTCTCTGGAACCCGGAATAAATCATCAATGAAGAACCACAGTAGTTCCTCTTTACAACAGATGAGACAACATGGTGTAATCCCAGCTTCTGCTCCCAAGGGGCCTCCAGCCCTTTGACCTCCAGCTTCTCCCGGTTTCCATCCATTGGACCGCTTTCGCTCGGCCCCGCCCACTGCGGACCGCCTTCCGGGAACACGTGGCTTCGCTTTTTACCCCCTGAAGTGGCTCAAATCAGCACGTCGACCCATCGTTTTCTGCCTGCGGTTCATCGGCGTCCGGGGCAAACTGTTAAGCGGGCGCCTAATTGGCTCCTCCCACCGCCAGGTGCCGTGGTAACGAGGTCGTCGGTGTGATTCTCCTCACCTGTCAGAGGTCGGAGGTCAAAGGATGTGACTTCCTCAAAACAGGGAGAGGGTTTGCTTACGTTTCGTGGTCTGATATGAGCATTGATGTAGAAAGGTGTGTCAGGGTTTGGTATGCGTGGTGTACGTGCAGAAGTACAAGACGTGCACACACACACACACACACACACACACACATACACAACTGAGGACACTTTTGGGAAAGACATGTCAGGAAACAGGTGGAAAAAAACTTCCTGGTGCGTCTCAAACAATGGTGCCCGCTGTTTCCACGGCGACACAGACACAGACACACTGTCTGCAGGTGGAATTCGTTTGACTCTAAGAATGATGGCAGAGGCCTTCGATACAATGTCTTCATATCGTCTATGTCAGAGTTTTTCCATCTAATTCATTGACTTATTGTTTTATTTCATTGAATGAATTAGACAGATATAAAGGGACATTATTTATTATATTTGGTGTTTTACGTTTTTTGTGAATAAAGAGAAAAATACATATTAAGACATGTTTTAAAAAAAGCTTTATACATAAATTAGAATATTAGCATCAAAACTATGCAGGTTTAAAGGTCAATTGTGTACGATTTCGATTATCTTTTCCTTTTGAAGCGATAGAATAAAAAACATATTTTTATGACTGAATTTTATGACTGCACGATGACCTGTACGTACTAATGGTTGTTTTTTATTTACCCTCAAATGGGCCCTTTATAAACTACATTTATAGTAGGCCCCCTCTAGGGTGGCGGCCATGTTTTTACTGTAACCCAGAAGGGTCAGTCACCTTTACCTTTAATTGAAGCCCGATACATTACAGTTTAACGACGAACAATATTAGACATGCTCTGAAAGAAACGATCAGTCTTTGATAAGGTGACATAGGTTTTACACAATCACATAGTTTGAGAGTATTTTTAACTCTAAAGTCAGCACCTTTAAAAACGAAATTACTCTGTTTTAGATATTTTTGGAAATGATGGAGATGAGTGGGAGAGAAAGAGATGATTAGCCTGTGTGTGTGTGTGTGAGTGTGTGTGTGTGTGTGTGTGTGTGTGTGTGTGTGTGTGTGTGTCTGTGTGTCCATAATGTAATGGGAGACTCTCACTCTCCCATTCAGACTCCTGCTGGGGGGGAAACACTGGATCAGAGAGACTTTCCACCAGGGAGGAATGTGACCATTTCAGGTTGTGTACCTGTCCTCGTGTGGAGCGACTGAAGGTGTCAGACGACAGATCTCATCCTGCCCCGAGGTCACACACTTTTTGGAGCAATGCTGGACTTTCCTAGCAGGTGTGGTTTTGTGCCTGTGACGCAGGTCAGCCACACCCGCGCCTCCCACCGGCACATAAATACACCCATCACTGCTCCAGGATGACACCAGTGGGGCTGCAGCTCTCTCTCTCTCTCTCTCTCTCTCTCTCTCTCTCTCTCTGTCACACACACACACAGGTTCACCTCCAGTCTCTTGGATCTGTTTTCTTCACCATGGAGGAGCAGAGGTTTCCCATGTGTGTGCGTTTGACCGGAGTGATGCACAAGGACAAGCACAAAGTGGGCGCACATGGAGGAGTCCAACACGTTGTCAGCACCATTCCTCCTCTGCCCTGTGATTCAATGTTTTTTTCTCTCTCTCTCTCTCTCTCTCTCCCTCTCTCTCCTTCGTCCAGATGTACATCACCTCCGTGCTGTGGTCGGATCAGAGTGACGTCATTGTGTACAGAACTCTACGCGAATTCAGGAAACTGCACGTAAGTGGGAGCCGTGCGTAAAAGTCCAGATCTCGTGCGTAAAAGTCCAGATCCCGTGCGTAAAAGTGGCCGTTTTTGTGACCTTGCTCCGTCTCTTCGCCTCGAAACGACAGAAACGGATGAAAAAAGCCTTTCCAGCGGAAAGTAAACTGAAGAAATCGGACAGAATCATCCCAAAGTTTAAAGGTAAGCGCGCGTAATTTGGGGGCCACTTCGGAGGCTCGGTGCGCCCTCTGACTCCGTGCGTCCCGCTTCTTTCCCCGAAGTGAGGAAGACGAGCCGGGCCGGCGGGAAAAAGGGTTCCAGCAAGTCACTGAAGCGCCTGAGGTCTCTGCAGAAATACTGCAACGAGCTCCTGAGCTGTGACCCGCGGGTCTCACACTGCGGAGACCTCGTCCAGTTCCTCCAGCCCAAAGACCAGGAGCTGCTCCCGGACTTCTCCAAGAACAGGTGGGCTGCACCTGGACTGTGTTTGACTGTATTTATGTGTGTTTATTTTAATGTAATATGATTTCGTGGTGGGATTCCAGGTGGCATTGTTTGAATGATTAATTTAAATTAAACAGGTGGGCTGCACCTGGATTCTTATTATCATTAGTTGTAATAGTAGTACATATAGTAGTGGTATTATTATTATTATTATTATTATTATTATTATTATTATTATTAGTAATATTATTCCGGAGGGATTAGTATTTGGATATTTTACTCTCTGGACCTCCAGCCTCCATTGACACAAACCTTTGACATTTGGCATTTTTAAACAAAATAAAATAAAATGTAATAAAAAAAAATAAAAAAATCGGAGGCAGCTTACAAATATGCAAAGGTAGCAATTATGCATGGCATTTTAAATGAATTCCCAAAGATTCGAATAAAAGTAAATATCCATGTAATTTAAAGGGGGGCATTTATCTAAAAAAAATAAAAAACTTGAATTCATTTGACTTTAACCTTCAAAATGTCTCCTCGCTGTCGTTGCAGTCGCCAAAGTCGACTGATCTTGTAACTGCCTGTGGTTTCCTCCTCAGCATCATCATCATGCCAACCGACGATGAACTCGGCGGCGACTCGGGCCACTTCAGTGGAAGCAACATCACGCAGCCGTTTGTGCCGGAGACGTACAGATGTGTGGCGGCGTACGAGACCAAGGACACAAAGAACAAGCCCTTCAAAGTGGCCACGGACGAGAGAGTGGACGTGCTGATCAAGGACAAAGCGGGTGAGTGGGTCCGTCCAGCGCTTACGGTTCACAGGCCCCAGGCAGCCGCTCTGTGGCACCGCGTTTACATGCGCCTGTGTTGGCTCAGGGTGGTGGCTCGTGGAGAACGAGGACAAGCGGATGGCCTGGTTCCCCGCCCCCTATTTGGAGAAACTGGACGAGGACGAAGACGACGAAACGGATGGAATTCCCGACAGAGGTAAAAGCACAGATACGGGGGCCCGACGCTGCGGGAACCTCGGGGTCTGCTGCCGACAAATGGACGTTAAAGGTGCATTTCGCTTCATTCCCAGGAACCCTGTGCACGGCCATCAGGAGCTACAAGGCCACGAAGGCTGATGAGATATCTGTGAGCATCGGCATGGTGGTGGAGGTGCTGCAGAAGTCTGACAACGGCTGGTGGCTCATCAGGTACTTATTACGTTCAATGAACTGCTCAGACAGAGAATCGTGGAAATGCAGCATGATATGGGACTTAAAGGTACAGTGTGTAGGATACCATCACCCGACCCTTCAGTTCCAAAGCGGAGGACCGTTAAGTCTCCATCAGTTGTCATTGAGACTTCAAAAGGTGTTACGAGTGGTCCACGGTGGGCGACTGTAAAAACATGGTGGTGCGACATGGCCGCCTCCATAGTGAGGCCCATTGTAGGTTCAGGGGAATGTGAACAACAATTTGTGCATTCAAGGAATCAAGAGAATACCTGATTTAGGGAGTAAACTCCCTCCGACTTTACACACTGGACCTTTAAGGAGGAAGAACGGCAGACATCAGGCTCAACTCTTGTCTTTTTTTTTGTGGTCTTTCAACAGATACAGAGGTCAGTCCGGTTACGTCCCCTCCATGTACCTGCAGTCCCACAACTCCCTTCACATGCCTGTGGCCGCCCACCACCAGGGCCGCCTCCCCCGCTCCCCCGCCTCCTCCCCCTTCTCCCCCTCCTCCTCCCTGGGGCTGGAGCAGTCCCACCAGCTCAGCCTCTCCTACGGGAACCTGCTGCGCCTCCCCTCCAGGTCCCCGTCGCCCAGCCCGCTCCGCTCCGACACCAAGCAGAGGTCGCGCTCTCTCGACCTCCTCTCCGAGCCGCCTCCCGCTCAGCCCGCCCCGACATCCCGCGCCATCGCCGCCGCCGCCGCCGCCGCCTCCGCCCCTGCTCGACACGCCCCTCCGCCCACCATCAGGGTGGAGATGGACGGGGAGGACGAGCCAGGCGGGAACCGGAGAGCCGAGAGCGTGGGGAGCCTGGTGAGCTGCAGCAGCAGCAGCGACCTCAGCTTCAGCGACGACCCCAGCTCGTCCTCGGCCAGCTCCACCTTCAACCTGAGCCCGAGTGCCAGCGACGAGCCGCTGCGCCTCAGCCGCACGCCGCCGCCCGCCGCCAGCAACCGCCTCAGCCCAACGAGCGGCACCGGGGGCAAACTGCTACCCAGCGTCTCCGACCCCAACCTGTACAAGGGGGCCTCCGTGCCCAGGGTGCCGCCCAGGCCGCGGCCCACCGAGATCCTGACCCGCTGCACCACCATCACCCGCAAGAACGCCAGCAGGAGCCCCACACCCACGCCCCCTGTGATCCTCAGCCAGTAAAGACACCGTCGGTATCGACGAGGGGGTCCCCGAGATACCCATCGAGGGTCCGATGACGTCATCATCGTCACAGTAACGAAAACAACACAAGTGGACACTGAATACTGTTGCCAGTAGATCCTGCAGCCTGAACATTACACACTGCACCTTTAAAATGGAAAAGAAAGTGGTTTTGTTTACAACTGTTTCAGATGATTCATTCAGTTCCCGTCGTATATCTTCACCGTCTGCTCGACCTTTTTTTTTTTTTTGGTATGTTCCATACTGGAAACCTGTGTTGTGCCTTATATGCATTTGCGCTGAGTGAAGACCAAGAGTATGACTTGATTTGTTCTGTGTTCATTATCGTACATCTTTAAATGAAAGGAGTCATGCATACCCTGTCCTGCCCTCTCATAGGGTAGTATGGGTTTGCTTTTTTTGGTTACAGAGTTGGGGGCGGGGCCTATGAAAACTAAAAGCTCAGCGTTTGTACGTCCGGGATGTGAAGCAAACAGACTGTTGTCTTCTCTTGGCCCCACAGCTCTTATGTCAGTTTATCAGAAGGAAGATGGAAACCAATCCATTCCGTCCAAAGTGGACGAGTGGCGAGTTTTAACCTGAATGCACCCGATTATAAAGAGGGATATGTAAGTTCAGTTTTTTTGTGTCACATGACTGACACGTACGGTAGGTTGCAATACCACCATTTGGCCACTATGTCTTTTTTGCTGCACAGATTGGACACACCTCCACTGTCTGGTTCTGAAGATACATCCATGGGGCAGACAGTGGGTTGTGTCCCATTAATGATCACTAAGTGTACACTCCAGATGAGACCATGTGTAATGAGTGGGCATGTTCCTGTGCTACTGGGAAGCTGGGAACAATGATATGATGCTTCTTTTTTTTATTCTTTCCAATTCCTGTTGCAACAAAATAAAACGAATTTTGCTTGAAATCACAATAAACGCGCTTTTATTGTATAAACACTTCCTGAGCGTCGCGTTAAAAAACAGCGCGTGATGTAGCGAAGGTGTTGCGCTGTGGCGGGGCCTGTAAATCGGGTTGTGCGACATTGCAGAACCAGACACTGGAGGCTGGTGTTTGAACTCCCGCTCAACCCCAACTGATTGTTTCCTCCTGCTTTCCCGTCACCGATCTTTTCCTCTGCTCCGTCTGAAGGAATCCAGACACAGAGAGGACGGAGAGCCCACCGACACGTACCCAGCCCCTCTGGTCAGAAATGACAGTACAAAGTCTGCGGTGTTGGTCGGCCCCCGTCAGCTCGCGAGAGTCTGCCGCTCGGCGGCGGAGACGGACAGAGATTCAACAGACTGGGTCGGATTCACCTCGTCCTCATCGTCCTCGGAACTCTCCTCACTGTCGGAGTGGTGCTGGCGGCGGCGGTGGCCATTTGTTTGGACGTCGCTCACTCCATTCGAGGAGGCTTTCTTTGTGGCGCTGACCTCATCTGCCTCGTCCTCCTCCACCTCATCCTCGATAGGACAGTCTGGATCTGCGTCTCGCCCGCTATCGGCGTCGTCGGCCGCATCCGGCTTCTCCTTCTCGCTTCCCTTCTCTGGCTCTTTGTCAGTGGCGAAGAAAGGCTGCGTGAGGGGGCTCGTGTCCATCTCTTCGTCTTGGTCCACGCTAGACACATAAAGCAGGATGGGTTAGAGTCTTTCACCGCACATTCGTTTCCAACCTGAAATCTTTCATGCAGCCTTGTCAGCAGTTCGTCTACAAAAGGCGCATGAGAGTGCTTTCAAGGAACGGTGGCCACACCTGTGGCAGTGAAGTGTAGTGAGAATGCTCCAAGTTCCAGTGCACAGCCAAGCTTGTTTTCATCAGGAGGGTTAGTGATGACAACAATTAAGATAAGCAGTCGCGCCACTCATTTGTATAGAGGGATTTAAACCAAAAATGTTGCCTGACAGACATTTCAAGTCTTAGATGTCACATTTTGTAAATTACAGGAAAACATGTGGCGGCATTCCGCCGTCCATCTTAAGAACGCGGCCTGGTTACAAAACAAAACACTGTCCTCTTTCTTTTCCGATTTCTACGTGACAGACACACAAGGTACAGTATTTGTAGCGGTTGTTGTTCCCGAAGGTTCGACAGCGCTGACGTCGGATTACGCGGCAGGTTTGACCCACAAAGAGACAAGACAGTATCTTGTTTTGAACCAGACGTGTTCACAACCGGCCAGTAAAGGAGCGTCCGAAAAGTGAGTGAGTGGACAGGTCGATGTTTCTTGGACCACAAAGTGGAAGGATGCCACTTCCTACATTTGAAAGACTGAGGTTTTTCAGTTACGTTGCTCAGAGTCAATGAGCCGCGACCCGAAACATGAGAACAAAAACTTTTTGTTTGCGTTGTGGACGAGGCCTTATTATCTTTGTCGCCCTCACCTGCACGGCGCTCCGGCCACTCTCATCTTCTGCCACATGAAGTTGAGGAACATGGACGCCTGCAGCAAGTGTCCGATCCTCTGCATGTGTCTCTCTGGGATGGGGGGTGGGGGGGTGGGGTGGGGGGGAGAGAGAGAGGACGTCGGGGTGATCAGGGTTAGGAAACGATATCAAACAGGAAGCACAAGACTCTCCTCACCCAACCACTAGAGTGATCTGTCACTCTGTGCTTCACGCTCATGCACAACTGGTTTTTAAATCAGTGGTTTAAAAAACAAAAACAAAACACATTACAACATACACCCATGCCACACCTTGCGGCTAAATATAGATCAGCTGACCTAACTTACAGACACGCCCCCCCCCCCCCCCCCCCCCCCCCCCTTCTCTGTCCTTCATTCAGATTTACCCCCCCCCTCCTGCCTCCCACCCTTC
>JAFBJT010089593.1:18396-33263 GCA_016785325.1 Chascanopsetta lugubris
CGAGAGAGAGAGGACGTCGGGGTGATCAGGGTTAGGAAACGATATCAAACAGGAAGCACAAGACTCTCCTCACCCAACCACTAGAGTGATCTGTCACTCTGTGCTTCACGCTCATGCACAACTGGTTTTTAAATCAGTGGTTTAAAAAACAAAAACAAAACACATTACAACATACACCCATGCCACACCTTGCGGCTAAATATAGATCAGCTGACCTAACTTACAGACACGCCCCCCCCCGCCCCCTTTCTCACCTGTATAGGGGATGAGTCCCTCCAGGTGTGCCCTGGCTCCCTGGTACTGCAGCAGCTCCTCAGGCGGCAGGTGCGTGAGAAGCACCTGCAGGACAGACTGAGCGTCCTGACAGTTTCTGGCGTTGGTGTTCCAGGCCGCACAGTAGCGCAGCAGCGCCTCTGAGGGGGGCAGAGGTACGATACGGGGTTAAGCTTGGAGGTTACGTCTTTCAGGTGTCAATCAAAAAGACAACGTCCCACCTTTCTGATCCACTCGGAGCTTCAGCAGCGTCTTCTCCAACAGCTCCCGTCTGTCCTCCCCCTGACGGATGGCTGAGGAGACAGGAGAGCAACGTGTCCCGCACAGTGAGAGGCCGACAATGGGATGATGTAGGGCAGGTGTCAAGCTTGGGGGTCCGAGGGCCGAATGCGGCCCGCCGCGTCATTCTATGTGGCCCGCGTGAGCTCGAAAGGCGTAGATGATTATTTCAAAAATAAAAAGGTCAGGGTTGATTTTGGGTCGTCTTGTTTTTTTATAAGCAAATGAAAAGCAGAGACAAAGGGGGAATAAATGTACGCACATTAATATTCAACCACCTAATCATTTAATCTGTGAACTTGGGGCGACGGTGGCTCTGTGGTTAGAGCAGTCGCCTTTAGAAGCAAAGGTCACTGCTCGAATCCCACTCGGGCCCTGACACTGATACCACAAACGGCCCCGTGTGTACGGGTAGAAACACGCCGTGACCCAGATTGACTGGATACGCGGTAGAAGACACGAGGACGAAAGAATAAAGAAATGGGCGAGACAGATGGACGTCGCTTTGTCTTTGTCGTTCCAGCGAGTTTAAGCTTCAGTCTAAATCCGTTTTGTTTATGTAAAGACTTTCTGTGGATTACATAAACTGATACTTGTTGTAAGCCTGGGTTCGACCGGGTGCATTCCTGCCTGTGTCGGGAAGACGACGCGGGGCTGACGCCGCTTTGCATGACGTTGCACAATTCAGAAGCGGCTCGTGTCTTTTGTTTGACACTCGTGTAACGAAAGACGAGATGATGAGCAACTCGGAGTTTCCAGTGTGGAACTCGCTTTGCTGTTTTAAACGCTAAGATTTGAATGTTGGGATTTTCATGAGAAAAACAAAAACTTTTAAATTCGACATTTTGCATTAATGTTTCCATATAATCATAAATGGCTGACTTGTATTTCTTGTTCACTGGATCTATCCATTGGTTTTGTCAAGACTTTTATTTTCATCGCAGGACAGGAAGTTGTACAGCTTCACACCGGAGAGTCCACTTTGCAAAAACATCAATCGGGCTGGATTGGATTTTGGCCCACGGGGCCTCGTGTTTGATGCCCCTGCAGCAGAGGGTGAACATTTTATGTTTTTGTGGAGGGCATATTTTCACCATGGAACTTAATTCCAAGTCTTTTAAAAAGCTGATGTCATGTGGAAAAAAAACAACAACTACAGTGTAATTAGTCACTGAAGACTCTTCATCACCTGCAGCCGTTTTCTCCAGCGGAACGTGATAACTGCCAAGTTTCAAATGGACAAAATGTCACGACGCTCATTTGTTATGACAAATGACAAAAGAGGTTGTCAGGAAGACAATGGGAAATGTCTGCTTGGATGTCAGAGTGGAATTCTGTTGATACATTACGAGGCGACGTGCTCTGATCACTCTCAAAGGTGAGTTGCGGGAGTGTGTGTGGGTGTGTGTGTGTGTGTGTGTGTGGGGGGGGGGTGACGACACCATGTCAAGATGGAAGGCAGAGATTGGCTGCCTGCATGCCGGAGGATGTGATCACCGAGAATGAAGGAGGGAAGGGCGGGAAGTTGGATTAATTATAATAATAATAATAATAATTACCTTTGATGACGGTGAGCACGGTGTGCGGCTGGTCCAGTGAGATGGCGAGACCCAGCGCCTTCAGATACTTCTTCTCATGGAGCAGGTTGGACAACTCCTGCTGCCTATATACACACACACACACACACACACACGATTAAACACAGGCGACATGACCCCGTTGAACCTTCAGAGATTTCTGGCATTCCTGCATGAACACACACACACTAACCCTCGTGTTTCTGAGCCCTGACCTCCGACCCCATGATCCACCTGAGTCTGTGCGTGTACCCGTCGGAGGAGAATCAGACTCGGTGACCGCTGACCTCCGGTAAAGCGGAGTAAAGGATTCTCCCGTGTCTAAAAACACCGTGAACTCACTTAAGTATCTGGTCCTCCTGTTTGGCCTGCTCCTCTGCCAGCTCCGCCTCCGACACGTCCTGAGGGACAGAGGACACCAGAGCGCTGAGCGTGCGTTCGATCCCCGCAGCAGAAACCCCTTCGCCCCTCTCCCCTCTCGGTACAAACACCAAGTCTAAGACGGGACGCTCTCTCCGTCGCCTTTGATCAATAGGTGATCGCTCATTCCCACTTACCACCCACACTGTGATGTTGGAGTCCGCCGACCCCGTCACCATCTTGTCGTCCTTGCGGCTGGCGTGGAGACCCCACACTTTGTCCTGGTGGGCGTCCAGCGTCTTCACGCACTCGTTGGTCTTGATGGTCCACAGCTTTACCAAACCGTCAGAGCCACTGAGGATGGAGATGTGGAAAAAATCATGTCAGCCATGGGGGGGCTCAAAGCTCAGTTTCCCTTCATCCATATTGTTTCTTCAAAGCCTTTCCCATGGTAAAAGGTGCAGTGCGCAGGGTTTTCCTCACACACACCAAAGTTTTCCTTCTCAATCACTCCGTAGTCGTACTGCTATAGGTGTGTGAGGGAGGTGGGGACAACTTTGTCTTTTAATCCCCTGATAAACTGCAGCCATATCAAAGCGTATGTCAGAACATGTGCGTGTATCTAATATGTTACAGAGGAGTTAGTGAAGCAGCCGAGTTTACCTGGTGAGCAGCTGAGTGCCTCGACTCACAAAAATGACTTTAAAAACCGATGCGTCATGTCCCTCGAACGTCTGAAAAATACAGAAAAAACACAATGACTTTGTTGTGCGTGCAAATTGCTTCAAATCTCTTCATCTCTCCGATCGGATCAGGAAAACCAATCAAAAGAGCGGCTGCAGTAAAGCTGTCAAATACAACGGTGATAAGCTCGCGGCGCACGCCATCAGCTCCTTGTCGTAAATGGCTCGCGGCCACATAATCCACACTCCACCCACCTTGAGGCAGCTGAGGTCCTGCAGGCTCCACAGTTTGGTGGTGCCATCCGCCGAGGACGTGGCCAGCACCTGGTCCACAGGGGAGAAGCAAACGGCCCACACGCCTCGGCGATGGCCCCGAAACACCCCCAGCAGGCCCAGGGCGCCCTCGTCCGCCAGTGACCACAGCTTGGCCGTGCGGTCCTGGGAGCCCGAGGCCAGCAGCTTGTCGTTGGGCGCCACCGCCACGCTGTTTATGTCCTACGGGAAACGACGGGGGAGAAAGAAGCGCGACGTACTTGGCTCAAACATCTCATTTGGGCCAGGGAAGGGATGTTTATCACATTGTTTCCCAAAACAAAAAAAGGGGGGGGGGTTTGATTTGACCGACATTAAACAAAGGACGAGCTAAGAGTCCAGGCTGTGCTGAGGACAGACAGTCGATTGTGCGTTCTACACATTGTGTCATACCTGTGGGGGTGTGAGAGGAAACTCGAGTTATCTAAGAAGCTTCAAACAATGAGCAGAGGTTAGAATTCACCTGCACTTCCTTATGAGAAAAGCCACTTGACATAAAACCGACTCAGCTCAGAGTGTTTACCTTGGCCAAATAACCTGATCAAATACTCGAAGCAATGAAGTCGCCCGACATACCCAATCAGCCGTGGAAATGAATGAATCAACTCATTTCATTTGAATTTGTTTTCCTCATGTTTTAGGTCTCTCCAACCTGTTTTCTTTGTATTTAGATATTTTATGCTGCATGGGAGCTGTGCATTTTTAGACGGCGCAGAACTCTGGGCCTAAATCTTTGCTTTTATTGGATTCACTGTAAAATGGGGATAAATCTGAAAGTTGACGCGAAGCAAAACTGTTGAAAAATTCATCTCCTACACTTCAAAGTCCTGATAATATCCTGTTTACTTTATCCCTGTGTACTTTTGTCTTTGAGCCAGCAAACAGCTGCTAATGTGAGTGCAGACGCTGCTGTCGTGTACCTTATCGTGGGCCTTCTCTGTGCAGCGGGGGCTCAGCTGCTGTACGTCTTTTGCTCCCGTCTCTTGCAGGTCTGCAGGCAAATCCCACACCTTCACAGTGCAGTCCTGACTGCCTGTCACCAGGAAGGAAGCCTTCATCCTTCACACACACACACACACACACACACACCCAGGAGGAGGATTGTTAAAAAGTCAACCAGTTACACCAATATGTATTCTGAATGTTTATCTTGGAGATAAGAACAGGAGGAATGTTGAGTGGTACCTGGAGCAGGCGATGGAGCCCACAGCGTTAGCGTGGCTGGAGCCGTGAGCCACGCAGCTCACTTGACCACTGTCAGCGTCCATCTGCCACACACGCACTGACCTGTCCTGAAGACACACACACACACACACATCATTTCATATTCTGTATTTGTAAACTTTGAACTTGTGGACACTGTGGGGAACCGGTGACTCATGGGCTCACCTTGGCGCTGCTTGCAAACAGAGAGCCCTTTTTGAACACATCCAGAGAGAAGACGGTGTCTGTGGAGAATACACACACAAAAAAGGACAAAAGTTACTCATCAATCAAACCGACCTGCTCAACAACACGACTTGGCTTGTCTTAGATCTTACTACAAAGAGTTCTACAATCAACGCCAGAGTTGTATTTACATTAACTTTATTTGGAGATGGAATGTAAACCAAAAAAAAAAGTGAAAATATTGTGTATTTTTCCATGCCATGCAAGTGTTTACTGCAGGATCTGCATGAACACATGCTGCCCCCTGCTGGTGAGAGCGCCTCACCTGTGTGTCCGTAGAGGATCTGGCAACTGTTGGTGAGCAGCTCGAACACTTTGAGCTGGGAGCTGTTGGTGGCCACCACGATGTGACTGTCGCCTTTGCCCAGGAACTTCACGTCCAGCACTTCATCGCTGTAGCCCACAAACTAGGAGAGGGAGGGCAGAGAGATTCAGAATTGTAGTTATTATTATATTAATATTATTATCAAATGAAATGAGATATGATCTATTATTTCAGCAGAAAGAATCCACGTGAACTGCGCTTGTGATGCCGTTACCCACCTGCTGCTGTGTGGTGAGGGCGGGCAGCTCATAAAGCAGTATGTTGTGTTCTGCGGTGACCGTGGCGAGTCTGGAGGAGACGGGCAGGTGGAGGAGGAACGTGAGGCCGCGGGGGTTTCCATCCTGCTCTTCCTCCGTGTCAGAAATGGAGCTGAGGCTGGAGGGAGGGGTCTGTGTGTGGACACAACGTCCACTACTGGCCTCCCACACTCTCAACACCCCTATGGAGAGAAAGTGTGAGTTTCAGGAAAGCAGAGAGAGACCGTTTTTGCTTTTCAGAGGAGGCGGCTAAGAAGCGAACCTTTGCTGCCGGCAGTGATGAAATGCAGGTCTTTGCTCTTGACTCCAATCTCAGAGAAATCTTCAGTCTCGGGCAGCAGCACAGCGCCCTCTACAGCCTGGAGACAGACACAGCACGCACACATCAACTTCAGACCGTAAGAGCCACGGTCCCACAGAAATCAGAGAGGACATTGTTAGTCTCTTACTTCATAGACCGGTACCGTCCTCTTCGAGGTCCGGGTCTCGAGGTCCCACACCGTGCAGATCTTATCTCGACCAGAACTACGTATACACGCCGATCAAGACATAGTTACAAACCACAAACTCCACAGAAGATGGACAAATGGATTGATCGATAGAAAAATCTCTGCGTCATTGATCCCGAGGGAAATTCAAAAATATGATACGCATATAAATACAGATATGATACAGAGGGTTAGTAACACTGTACGATACCTGACCATGGTGTCTCCGTCGGCGCTGAAGCTGAGAGAGGTGACGGCGCTGTAGTGGCTCTGCAGCACACACACACACTGACTAGAGCGCAGGTCCCACAGCCGGATGCCGCAGTCCAGAGAGGAAGAGAAGAGCTGCAGGCGGCTGATGTCTGGATGGAACTGGACCAGACTGCAAAAACACACACACACACACACACAGATTCAATCAACAGGTTCTTCGCAAGCTCCATGCGGTTCCTAACATAGTTCCCTACTCACTGCACAACTCCAGACGACCCTTTCAGGTTATGTGTGCAGTACTGCTTCACCACATCCCACATCTTGATGGTGCCGTCACAGCCGCCTGCAGGACAACAAGAGGATGGGAAATCTTGAAACTATGATATGGTCAGTGCGGCGGTGTGAATTTCACAGCTTTTAACGTTAACTGACCTGTGGCGAGGAGCGTGGAGGTGGAGTCAAAGGTCATACTGGCCACGGGCACTGTGTGAATGGCCCTCCAGGAGCGAGTGCACTGGGCTTGTCTCCAGTCCCACTGCTTCAGCAGCAGAGCCCTGCTGGCTGTTACCAGCATCTGAGGAGGGACGCGACAGAGATCAATATACATAGACGAAATAAAATACATAAATAGAAGTATGAGTGCTTTACCTCATCGTCACAGCTGAGGGCGAAAGAGGTAATGTCCTCCAGATCATCCTGCACAGACAAGTATGAAAAAAACACAGTCCACATTTACAATTGCCTGATTTCTTTTTCTGAATAATAAAACAGCAGTTTGATTTGACAGCAGATGACGTCATAGGCTGTGTCCAAATTTCTGACTGACGTCAGTCTTTTTAATTTGACCTCCCACTGGGAACTCACGTGCTCAACACTGTGGACAATCTTCCCTGTGACGATTTCCAAAACATTGACATGGGAGCCACAGGTGCAGAAGATGTATTTCTCATCTTTGCTGATCTGGAAGAGAAACGACAGATGAAGGACTCAGAGTCTGGTCTTTCACTGGGACAGTGGACACGTGAAGTCAGGTCAACAATGCGGAACACTCACCTGAACTTTTCCCCCCTTGTAAAACGGTTCAATCTTGCTTGAGACCTCATAACTGTGAGGACACCGCAGAAAGACAACTGAGAAACAGTGCACTGACACTTTAGCTTAGCCGGAGCTAGCTAACATGCTGTGTTTAATAGTAGTAACGCAGCATATACTCACTTTGTTTTGAACTGGAGGTTGGTGGCCGCCATCTTGCTCACGAGGGAAAATCTTACGATAGTACTCTGAATATTTTTGGGAAGCTGTAGCGTTCAAAACGACTTATTTCTCACGTCACACGTTGGCTACAGTCAACACATCCATCCCGCATGTTGATAGCCAAGGTCGCACACATTCTACGTCATTGGCTCGAACCGAGCTGTGATTGGCTGGGCGGTTTCACACAGAAATCCAGGAGTTTTAAAGTGTAAACTTGTGTTTTAAGATGTTTTATAACGTAAACAATCAATTCGGTGAATTGTTAATGCAAAAGCTAATATAGAAACTGATAATCATTGTTTAAATTTGGTAATTGCATCGATATTTTGTTTTTGGACGCTCACAACAAAAGAGTCAGCTGCAGCCATTCAGGTCTGAGCTGTGAGGCTGTGATGCTGGAACAACAGGGAAGTATCTGCCTTGATAATTTACACACACGTTTAGCCTTTCGTAGAGAGAGAGAGGGGGAGAGAGAGGGAGAGAGAGAGAGAATCACACACACGGTCCCTCCTCCTCCTTCATGTATTGTCAGGAATGTTCATGTGTGTGTTACATTGATAACGAGGGTGTGTGTGTGTTCTCTGGCTGTGTGACATGTGAGAGAATCGATATGGAGTCAAACCACCAGCGCCTGTGATGGAAACACGGTGATGACAGGAGGTTGTTATGGTGAGTAAACATCAAACTACCTAACATGTATTTATTTAATTCCTGCTCATATCAGTTATAATTCATTTCCTTATTAGTGTTTGACAAAGTTATTCAAAACTAACAACTTCTAACTTCTAAGTAACTTCCTGATATCATTTGTGAACTTTTGAGTGTGTTAAACCTTTGATACCATTTTGAATAAACAGCATATTTTTAATATGGTTTTATTAATTTGGCTGTTTCAAATTAGATTAAGTCCACACAATAGTAAATATCATATCATGTTGACATTTTCTTATTTTGAAAATTGTGTGAATACACTTGGATGGCACCTGCTTTTTTTAGTAGTCATGTGACCAGTCACGTGACTTTCCAGAACAATTCTCTTTTGTTGTCTCCTGCCTTTATGTTGAAAACACAGTGGAGTGGAGGGCAGCTGTAGGTGTTGATGCACAATCAGTCCATCAACGTTGACAAACGCATAAGAAAAATGATGCCTTAGGATCCTTGCCCCATTGCGCCTTTCATTGAAAGGTACAACGTGCACAGTTTGGCAGCATCTGCTGGTGGAGTTTCGTGTTGCAGGCATCGTCATCTCAACATTGGTTTCCTAGCATGTAATGTAGCAGATTCCATGGTAGCCATTTTGCATTACCTGCACTGTTTATTTATTTATTTAAATTCTGTCAAGCCCCTCCCACATTGTTGCTCAAGGCTTGGGTTTGTGTTGTGGCTCCATGCAGGCGGACCCAGAGGTGTCATCGCAGCTGGGGGGCTACGACGTGGAGCTGTTTGTAGATTCCCCCGACTACGACCTGATCTGCACGATATGCCAGGGCGTCCTCAGGAGTCCGGTGAGAGCGGCGTGCCACCACATCTTCTGCAAAAAATGCATCCTACAGTGGCTCAAGAGGTACAAAACTCCATGGACTGACATGACAGGGCAGTGACGGCGTATAATCGTGCATGAATTATGTCGTTTTGGAAATGATCGCTATTGTCGTCTGCAGACAGGAGACGTGTCCCTGCTGCAGGAAACCTGTCAACCCCAGTTTGATCCTCGCCATGTTCAAATTGAGTAGATCTATTGGACGCATGAAGGTCAAGGTGAGAGACTGAAAACACTGGTGCGTGATCATTGTAATAGTATATATACACCATTCCGTTCGCATTCTTATATCAAGACTTTGTTTCACCGAAGGTTCTGAGCCCTTATGGAGCAAAAACATATCTTATATATACTATGTAGATCATAGGTGGGGGCAGTGGTCCAATGGTTAGAGCAGTGGCCTTTGAATGCAAAGGATCACTGGTTTGAATCCCACTTGGACCCTGCTGCAGTGACACTGGCCCTGACGCCGAGACCCTCAGTGCCCCGTGACCCAGATTACAGGATAAGCAGTTGAAGATGACATGACATGACATACAATTTAACTGTAAATATATTATAGTATATATTCCAGTCATCTGAAAATATACTTATATTTATTATACATCTATTGAACAATGTAAAAATATAGTGTGAACAATATGAGAGTATATATTATGTGATTCCTGTCCAGATGTTTAATAGATATGAAGTTTATGGTGCGCATTCTTTATATTTTGCCAATGTGTGCCTGAAGAAGAAACAGAAATATATTTAGAGGATTGTCAAGTATATGTTGCCCCTTCCAATATGTTGAAATGTAACACATTACATTATCATTTTCAACATGCACATGTCAATCTATTCGTACCTCTACATCTAATACAACGTGTTTCCACATCCAATCGTGCCTCTCTGTCTGTGCAGTGTAAGAATGAGATCCGCGGCTGTGCGGAGACGTTCCCCCTGTCGGAGCAGTACTGTCACAGCATGAGCTGTCTGTACGAGCTCATCTCCTGTCCCTACCAGGGCTGTCGGGCACAGCTCCTGCGCAGGGACCTGGACACTCACGCACGCCACTGCGAGCACTGGCGCCAGCCGTGCCACATGGGCTGCGGCACCATCCTCTCCCACCGCACCCAGGCCCAGCACAACTGCTACAAGCAGCTGAGGCAGGAGTACGAGACCAGGCAGAAGAACCACAGGGCCATCGCCACCGCCCTGCAGAGGAAGATGAGGCGGATGCAGAACACCATGGCCCACATGAAGAGGCAGATAGGGCTGATCTGCGAGAGCCTGGAGGTCTTGGACGACCTGCAGGAGGACGCGGAGGAGGACCTCGGAGAGAGCAGCGCCAGCGGGACGCCCAGGAGCTGCTGATGGACCAGGCGCTTCCTGCTGCCGCTGTTTCATTTCCACACGTGTTCGATTATTTGAGGTTGTGTGTGTTTTTGAATATGTAGGAATTGAACTGAGTGGATTTTGTCTGTACTTTCATATATTTTCTAAATAAAGTATTTGATATCACCATGTTCTTACCTTACTTTGAAATTGAACATTACATATTCACAAATAGTAGAATCCAATTTGCAACAAGTCATGAATTTTACATGTCTATAAAAAAACACTTCAGTAACATTTATTGTAATTGTTATTTTCTCCATCACATGAATAGATAAGAATTTAGTATTTTTTCACAAATACCAAAAAATAAACACATGTAAATTCTCCATAAAAAGTGAGTCATATATGTAATTCTTTATCTATTTTTCTATATTTATTCACGTGATTATTTCCACTTTATTATTAACCTTCCTGTATACTAATGCTTATCAAATTATCAAAGAACTATGAATACATCCGTAGTTCCAAGCACTGCCTACAGTTCGGAAAACTGCCACTAGAGGCCAGTAATTGGTAAAAACGAATACTGGTGCAAATATCGCGAGAGCTCAAATAGATAAATGCCAGCGGGACTTCAAATGGGCCTTCTTCCTGTTAAAAAGATCACGTAAGTACGACGTCAAGCCGCGTAGCTCACCGTGTGTTATCCACCTTTATCTCACGCATCGTTCTTCTAAAAACATTCTGTTACTATGTATGAATATCGGAGAACATGTGAAGTCTCGTGAGCCGCTTAGTTATTTGCAGGGACGAGCTAAATTTAAGATATCTTTACTGAAGCTGTACTCATTCAAAGCTTCCAATATGGCGGCCATGCTCGTGCTTTCCGGGATGAAGTATAGTAGCGTATCAATTAAACCCGACGTCCATTCAATTAAGAGTGTTTTTCCTGTATTTTGTAGCAAATGGCGGACGACGCCGGTGGTAGAGGAGGTTTTCGCGGAGGTTTCGGCGCAGGTGGCCGCGGCGGCCGGGGTCGTGGACGCGGCAGAGGCCGTGGCAGGGGCCGTGGAGCCCGTGGTGGCAAGTCCGAGGACAAGGAGGTAGGTCCCCGACGGAAAAGCTCCACGTTATGTCAACGCAATGTGATGGTGCGTGATGTTGACTGGAACCCGGGCTCTGTTTCCGTCAGTGGGTGCCGGTCACCAAGCTGGGCCGCCTGGTTAAGGACATGAAGATCAAGTCCCTGGAGGAGATCTACCTGTACTCTCTGCCCATCAAGGTACATTTGCATTGTTATGCCTAAATTACAGCTTTATCATCCTTTGCTAATGTAGCATAGCATATGGCATCGGTAACGCTTATTCCGACTGTTTAGTCTTGTGTCTGATACTGCTACTTTATGTTAAATCTCATGTAGTACGCCAGTATATTCTGTTATTGCTACTATATTCATAGTTTTAATGCATGCAGTAGTTTGACGTGTATTTTCTGTGTCTATCAGCATATTATTGTTGGGAGGCCGAAGCAAGCATCTCTAACTACGATACAATTACTGTCAAGTTGTGGTCCTTATCTCTCCCTAGTTTTATTGTTAATCTATTGAATTTCGGAGAATGAGTTAAAGTAGTTTGCTCAAAAGCCCCCAATTAATTTGAAGTAAAATTCCTTTAATCGGTAAAACCTGAAATTCTAAGTCCTGCCGAGGTCATTTTCGTTGTATGTTGAGAATTGTATGTGTAAACGGCTGATTATATTAAATTAAATGGCTGCCACATTCAGGACTGTTGTAGTAACGCTTAAAATGGGGAGAACTGTACATTCGAACTTCTTAATTAAACCCTCAATTCTGTTTTCCCACAGGAGTCGGAGATCATCGACTTCTTCCTGGGCTCTGCTCTGAAGGACGAGGTGCTGAAGATCATGCCCGTCCAGAAGCAGACCAGGGCTGGTCAGCGCACCAGGTTCAAGGTAATTCACAAATTCATCATAGGTCTCCTGCTTTGTGTTGTACCCTCTCACTGCTCTTTCTGCAATCAAACCGCTGACTGTGTTTTTCAGGCCTTTGTTGCCATTGGTGACTACAACGGCCACGTGGGTCTGGGGGTGAAGTGCTCCAAAGAGGTGGCCACAGCCATCCGCGGAGCCATCATCCTGGCTAAGCTGTCCATCGTCCCCGTCAGGAGAGGCTATTGGGGTAACAAGATCGGTAAGCCCCACACCGTGCCTTGCAAGGTGACCGGTCGCTGCGGCTCTGTCCTGGTGCGTCTCATTCCGGCTCCTCGTGGTACCGGCATCGTGTCTGCCCCCGTGCCCAAGAAGCTGCTCATGATGGCCGGTATCGACGATTGCTACACGTCTGCCAGGGGCTGCACCGCCACCCTCGGCAACTTCGGTAAGTCGCATCGATTGTGCGTCTTTCATTTGTGCACGTGTCGGTAGTTTTCTCCTCGCTCTGCTCAACCTCGCCTCCTGCTGTGGTGTTGTTGTCGTTTATCGGGAGAGAAATAAACGAGTATTGAATTCCACAGCAGAAAGACGATCTGTGGTCTCCTCTGTTTCTTCTTCATGCTCAACATGTTGTTTTACCCCAAATCGTATCGAGTCGTGTGTAGGAGCATAATCTTTAACATTGACTGTTTTTATTTCCTCTTCAGCTAAGGCCACCTTTGATGCCATCTCCAAGACTTACAGCTACCTGACCCCTGACCTCTGGAAGGAGACCGTTTTCACCAAGTCTCCTTACCAGGTACAGTACACAGCTTTCACTTTGTTCTTCCTGTTGTGTAACAATTGAATAATTCTGTGTGGTTTGAATAATTCTGTGTGGTTGTTTGACATCTTTTTACATTGTTCTTCTTCCAGGAGTTCACTGACCATCTGGCCAAGACTCACACCAGGGTGTCTGTGCAGAGGGGACAGCCTGTGCCAGCTCCTACCTCCTAAACATTTTGTACAAAGAATTGTTGAATAAACATTCTGAAACACCATACAATGTGCAGTGTCATTTTGAGGTTAAAAATGTAGATTTGCAGTAGGAAGTAAAAAACTTTAGCAAGGTGGAATAGATGAATCCCAATACAGTGAAAAGTCTGAAAATGGATACAGATCTATTGTATCATCCACTGGTAAATTTAAGGCTACTAACTTAAGGAAAAAGTGAGCCACTTGAAGGTCGTCTTAAAATTCTTGGGTCATTTAATAAAGTACAAACCACTAATGTATAATTATTAGTTACATATGTTTTATTTTACATCATTCCACAGGACAAGTACAACTTATTGAGCGCTCTGGGCCTGAGCTGCAATCATTCGCTGTTTTTGCTTCATTAGACATTTCCTCGCACTGCGATATGCTCCCAGGTCTCCATCTGTGGAGGAGGAAAATTCAGAGGTAGCATTAAAAAGTTTAGAGGGTAAACTTACATTTTTGTACCACCTGAAACACTGCACTCGTTTGTTTTCATACAATCTGACAATGCAAAAAGTAACTCATGATTGTGGCCAAATAAAAACGTTCTAAAAAATATTCGTGTCGAGGGAAGTGAACATTGAAATTGAGAAATACCTCCACATTAATGTTCAAGCTGCAAACTGCACAGTACTTACATCGTGACAGGAAGTTCTTGGAGACCTCTTCGAACAGCATGATTTCTTTCCGGCAGTTCTGTTCGTAGCTGGCTCCTTCTCTCTGCTGACAGGCCCTCATGCGCTCCTGCACCACCTTAACGATCTCCTGATCCACTTTTCTGAGAGGGAGCAGACAATGAGATTTTTATTGGTGAAGTTACAGTCCTTCAATAAAACTCATTTTCAGTGTTTTTCTTGTAAAGTTAAATTAATGGCTTTAGCTCTTACATTTGATTCCACTGTGCAGGATGGGGTGCACATTACATTATCAGGGGATTCCCTGGGACTTCACTAAGGTTAAAATTCAGTCACGTTATCTTTCAATTAACAGTCCGTTACGCATTTTATAATTTCATTTTAAGAGAAAAGTTTCGACTGATAACGAATGCCTACAAACACCCTGGTCAGATTAATTGACTGTATAATTAGCAGGACTGTGTATACTGTCCCTTTGTTTATGATTGGTGTGATAATGTGGCATCCTCAGTTGACCATTTCACTTTATCTTGAATTATGGCAATTCTAAGACTACGATTCCATTATTGAACCCAGGTCTGACACTTCATTCATAATCATAACCAAAAGTCTTGCATTTAACTTGCTGACACCTGCAGAATCCCTGATATTTGCAATAATCAGAAGTGTGCGTGTGTGTGTAAGAACAATCTATGTGCGTATATGTCAGAGGAGGTACTCACAAGTCTCTCCTCCACTGCATCTCAGCCTCGTAGTAGCAGACATAGTCCCCCTCCACACACTGAGTCATGTCGGGGATACGGCGGAACTTCCGGTGGTAGTACACCGGCCTGTTTCTCGCACGAATGCTGTCCACAAATTCTAAGTAGAAGGAGAGGAGGCGGAAAACACACGGTTAAACCAGGGCACAGCTAAGTGACTATGTAGCA
>JAFBJT010089593.1:36751-57866 GCA_016785325.1 Chascanopsetta lugubris
CCCCCCAAACCGGCCGGCCGCCAAGATCAGATAACTGTGGCCGTGAGGGCCACCGGAGGGGCCCCGCTTCAAATAGCAGTTTAAAAATACATTTCATAGCACAACCTGGCGGCTCAGGGCAGCCAAGGAGGAACCTTTATGTTGGCAGGAGATTAACCCCCAACACTGTCGCTAACGGAGGCACAGCTACGGGGTAGCTTCCGGAGAGGGGTGGGGTGGGGGTGGGGGGGGGGGGGGTTCTGAATTTTAGTTCTGAATTTGATATCATGGAGTAATTGTGTGTTGCTGTAAGATTGAATTGTGCCCATGCAAACCCTAGAAATAGTGGCTGTAGATCCGAGATCCTAGATCCGCCCCTGGTCACCAACGCCGGTCTTTCTTTGCAGCTCAAACTACATCCGATCTTCTTTTACCTCATGTTGTGGCTGATGACTTTAATATTTCACACTGAACAATGCATCGAATTGAAAGACTTGACTTCAATGAAAGGAATTCAATGCGAGAGGCTGTCGAGCATTTGAATCTCCCCAAAAGACAACCATTTTCTAGGTGGGGCCCGCCAGGGTGACCCCTGTGCTAAAATGAGCTTTGACACCCCTGTTCTGGATGAACGGTCATCACAGGTGTCACCCCTCTGTTTCCAGATGTCTCTGCTGCCCATGAAGCAGAAGAAAGCCCACGTCATGGAGGTGCAGCTGAATGGCGGCACCGTGCCGGAGAAGGTGGACTGGGTGAAGGAGCGGCTGGAGAAGACGGTTCCCGTCTCTGCCGTCTTCAGCCAGGACGAGATGATCGACGTCATCGGCGTCACCAAGGGACACGGCTTCAAGGGTACTGGGGGGGGGGGCGCGGGCGCTGCTGCCGGTCGGGTGGGTTTCAATCCAACAGCAAGGCTTCAGTCCGGGCCGTTTTCGCCCTGTGACAGGTGTGACGAGCCGCTGGCACACGAAGAAGCTGCCCAGGAAGACTCACAAGGGCCTGAGGAAGGTGGCCTGTATCGGAGCCTGGCACCCGGCGCGAGTGGCCTACACGGAGGCTCGGGCCGGACAGAAGGGATACAACCACCGCACTGAGCTCAACAAGAAGGTCAGCGCAGGCTCACGAGTTCACCAGTGCTGATGGTGGCTCAGTGTCACATGTAACACCAGTACCGGCATACATGCGTCGCCGCTGTCCTCACCTCTACAGATCTACTGCGTGGGCCGAGGAGTCCACATCCAGGACGGGAAGGTGATCCGGAACAACGCCTCCACCAGCTACGACACCACCCAGAAGACCATCACCCCTCTGGTACTTCCCGTGTTTCACCGTTTGACAGCATCACCGTGGTTGTCCAGGCTTGTTGGGACCGGCCAGAGTTGGTGCATGCAGCCCGGGAGGGGGAGGTTTGGCGCCCTCCGCTGGAGCCGCCAGCCCTGCAACACAATTTCTTTCAGACGTAACACTCCATATGAAACCCCAGCTTAGTGCTACATCAATGTGAGGTCAAACCACGTTGAAATGTCTGCTTTTTTTTAGTCGCCATGATTCTTTAGAGGCATTTCGAGTGCAGTTTTGCCATTTATCCATTGGCCCACATTCATGCTGTGCATGCGTGTCCTGCACTGGTCCGTCATACATCAACCATACGCTGTCAATGCAGCCGTCATAAGTACGTTCTTCATAAGACCTGTTATCAGTGCTGAAGGTGATGGAGGAGGTGGTGCACAGGGACGTGAACCACTCCTTTTTCTTGTTTTTCATCCCGCAGGGAGGTTTCCCTCGTTACGGTGAAGTCAACAACGACTTCATCATGGTGAGGGGCTGCGTGGTCGGCGTGAAGAAGCGCGTGCTCACCCTCAGGAAGGTAAAGGTCCACACTGCAAGCTGTAAGTCGGTCTCCTCTTCGAGCGAAAACCGGCGTAACACGTCTCTCGTGTGCTCCCTTCCCCTCCCAAGTCTCTGATCGTGCACAGGTCTCGCAAGTCCTTGGAGCCCATCGAGCTCAAGTTCATCGACACCACCTCCAAATTCGGTCACGGCCGCTTCCAGACGGCGCAGGAGAAGAGGGCGTTCATGGTGAGGGTTGGGCGCACGCGCTCCAATCTGACCGGGTGTCATTGTCACGCACTATCTTGACCTTTGACCCCTGGTGTACCCGCAGGGGCCGCTGAAGAAACACGCCGTAAAGACACAGCAGGAGCCACTTCCTGAGGACGTTTGAGAGGGAAATATCATCGGTTCAGTAAAACTGATATTCAAGTAGACTATCGTTGCGCCGTGTGAAGTAGTTGAACAAAGCAGCTTCGTGTTGTAAGTGCATCGTATTTATTAAATGAACATACATGGGAGGTTTTGAACGGGTTTATTGTTCACCGATGAACCAAGAACATAAATAACATGCATCATCTTACCATTTTCCATCCCACATACTGAAGTTTGTTCCGGTCTCAGTGGATTAGAAAAATAATGGGTGAATAGTTTCACATTCTTTCTCTTAGAACAGTACACTTTCTGTTTTTGCATCATTTTTTTTGCAGTGTAAAAAGTTCCCTTCTTAGAAATCCAGTGGATCGCCTATTGCAACAAGGGTTTGTAGTTCATGTTCACTATTTCCACAGTAGGGGGCAGCATAGCACCATTGTCACGGCCTTAGAGGTCGTGTCCTTTCTGCTCTCAGGAGGCATCTGTCCACAAACTTGCTCCGGATTAAACACTGGAGCAGCCTCGAAATCCACTGAAAATTCACTGTGGTGAAACGTTCTTTTTGCGTGACGAATACATCTGCAGCCTCAGCAGGGGGCGCTACTCTGACATGTACTCCTGGGACTCCACGGAGGACTGCTGGGACGTGGATTGAACAGAGGAGTGATGGGATGCGGGGGAGTTCTCCAGGCCTGACGTCATCAGGGGCAGATACAGATCGTCCATGTTGGGCATCACAAGAACTTTCTGTGGGACCAAAGGTTGATCGAAAGGTCTCGAATGGGTCATTTCCAAAATGTCCAGGATGCACCTTTAACATTCGCCGACAGACTCACCTGGAATTCACACTGCAGTTTCCTCTCTATCCACTCGGTGACATGCGTGAAGGTCACCTCCCTCTCTCCCAGCATGGGGCGCACATGAAGGTCTAACCTGGGAGGCACCTGGAAACTGTACCTGAGGGAGGTCGGACATTAGATGGGAAAACAACATGGTGTGCACATCACGCGACGACGTGAACGCGCAGTACCAGATCCTGTCAGTAGGCGGAGGCGGGATGTTGATGGCCAGAGTGCCGGACAGCTCCAGCACCTCCACGCTCAGCAGCAGGGGCAGGTTGGAGACCTCTGCGATCTTCTTTTTGATGTACTCGTTCTCCGTGGCCTTCTGGAAGTATTTGGACTTTGCTATTTTGTCCACGAACCTCAGGAACTTCCTGCCCGTGCTGCCCCCAGCGTGCCTGAGGTCAATTAAGGACAACGGCACAAACACATCAGTGTTATCCATATTACAAAAGGACTGGAGGTAGGTTGTCCTTTCCACCCTCTAACCCCCACGCCCACCCGTTTAGAGCTTGTCTGAATGCTTCTTTGACTTTTAGATATCATTTTGTACTATGCAGATCAATCCATGCAACAATTGCATGGTAAGCGTCATTTCTTTAAAGGTCCAGTGTGCAAGATGTAGAAGGTGAAATCATTTGTCATTCCATCAGCAACAATATAATGTAAAAAGATTTACACTGATGGCTCGGAGACTGAGCCCAACGTATTTACACAGAGAGCCGGTTCTCCGCCTGGAGGCCGCCATGTTGCACCACCATGTTTTTACAGTAGCCCAGCAAGGACATATGAGCACCTAGTGAGTTTCAGTGGTCACTGAGAACACCAATAGTGCTCCCACATGCTTGGAAGTGATGAGCGAAGTGAAGTGGGGGGTGCTTGTAGCTTGCACTTTGATTGCATGAGGTCGTGGGTTCTATCCCCAGCCTCTCCGTGCACTCTAAGATGTATGTTACTTTGGAAAGTTGCCAAATGGCTGTGTGTTTCTTTCATTCCTGTTGTTACCGTGAAAAAATGGCGGTTAATTCTAGTTTTGACAAACAGGTCGAACTGAGTTTGACCTCTCATATTCACAGTCTCATGACCTCTGTGACCTCTGCAACATTAACCGCGTTCCTTTACCCGTCCGCTGCTACCGCCGAGTTCTTCTCTCCCACTGAGCCCTGAGGCTCCAACTGAGGGACCTCCTCTTCATCGGACGATCCCGCGCTGGACGACTCCTCGTCGCTATCAGCCAGGACGCACATCCTGGGCTTAGAGCTGCAAATCACACACACACCAGTGGATTCGCTGAATGAAAAGTCAAAGCTATTTGCGTCCACCCGCTTTAGTCACAACACAGGCCTCACCCCACGTGTTCCATCTCCGTAATGGCATGGGCCACCACCTCTCCCTCTCGTCCCAGCTTACACAGGTTCATCTTCGTCTCCAGGGTCATCTGGAGGCAGCCGGTGTACATCACCTCCATCTCTAGCCACAGACCTGAGGACACACAGTAGCAGGTAATGCTTCCGACTGTTCGAGGAGCTTTGGTCTGGCTCAGAGTTCGGCCCTCACACTGAAGCAGCATCTAAGCTTGATGTGGTCCGGCACTTGTTGTTAGATTGTGAACATCAGACAACTGGAGCACGGCCTGCTGCCTGTTATTGTTGGTGGAGCTTAGCCGGGGCTAAGAGGATTGCTAATCGCTTCGGCAGCAGACAATAGAAAGCTTTTCGGGCGGGCACGGCAAACACTCTCTAATGAAATAAATGAGATCAAGGCCTGAGCTGACGGCAGGATTGTGACTGACAGAGCGAGAGACTGTCAGGTCAACCTGCTATAGATAACTAGAGGTGCTGCTCTGGGGTTGTCGTCTCCACCAACTGGTCACAGCTTCGGTCGACTTGAATCTGTTTTCGTACCAGGACCTTATAAATAACATGGGTTGTGAGGTCACAGTACCCTTAAATGTTGACCTTTAACTACCGAAATTCAATCAGTTCATTCTTGATCTCCAGTCGACATGCGTACAAAATTCGGCACGATTAAGTTCAGGTCTTCTTGAGATATTGTGTTCACAAGGTTAAAAAAAAAGTGGCAAAATCTAATCAGGCAAGTCCTTTAACTCAACAGAACCTTTATACCAGAGAAGACAGCCCATAATAAGGTACTCTCATTCACGATTTTGGCATGACAGACAGACCCACAAACATACAAACAAAATAAACATAACAAGCCGCATGGGGAGAAACCAGCTGGTACAAAGGTGAGTAATATACACACTAATGATACAAAAACACACATGGCGCACGTACCTCTGTGGTCCAGTTTAGGTTTAGACGTGGTGAGAACTTGAGGCAGGCAGGTGCCCATGTCCAGGTCAGCGAGAGTCAGCTCATTCATGAAATACGGCAACTGTACCAAAACAAACACTCTTAGTATTATAGTAAAATAAAAACACACTGTAATGAACATTTAAACTGTTCACGTGCCAGTGTTTGCCAGCTGGTCCTTGAGAGCCATTGAACTTTAAGTGTGTCATCGCTGCAAACCAATAAGTGAGGAATGGCGGAAAGTGTTAGTGTGTGTGTGTGTGTGTGTGTGTGTGTGTGTGTGTGTGTGTGTGTGTGTGTGTGTGTGTGTGTGTGTGTGTGTGTGTGTGTGTGTGTGTGTGAGAGGATGATGTATGTCAGCGAGGAGAGTGCAGGAAATGAGTAATGGGATGCTCTGGTGCCATCAGTGCTGCACTACCACCTCCAGAGGGAGTGCATTATCACACACACACACATACACACACACACACACACACACACACACACACACACACACACACTGATGTAGCTCCATTGACCTTGTGTGCAAACCAGTGTTGAGCTCTGGCCTCCAGTGCACTCAGTGTTACCGCATCATTAGTCACAACGGCGCTGATGCCGTGATTTGCCCGACTACAGAGATCTATCAGTCGTTTCTTCGACTGAACAACCATCCTCTGATAAGACAAACATCGCCAAGCTCCTCCCCCTTCACCTTGATCTTGCTGAGCTTCTTCTGGATCTTGTGCGCCACCTGATTCGTCCAGTACTTCTCGCAGAGAAAGTCCCAGAAGATCCTTCCCACCAGGGAGTTCACCCAGGTGGGCTGGCTCTCAGAGGAGGCACCTCCTCCTCCTCCTCCTCCTCCTCCTCCTCCTCCCGCTCCACCCGCTACATCTGCACCCGCACTGGACTCAGCTCCAGCTTGACCTTCTGGGCGTTGGTCTTCAGTCTGAATCTGCGGGACATAACGCAGGCAAGTCCAGTTTGAATTTGACCTGCAAAATCTACACAGTATTCTCATGACTCCACCGATGATAGGATATCCGATCACGAGTAAGCAGATTCCAATGAGCTCCCTCCAGCCAGGTGATACCTGATATTTCTGCACACAGACATTCGGTCTAATCGGCAAAGACGGGTTGAGCTGAGTCAGCATCCAGTAAAAAGGCTGATACGACCACAGAGAAACAGAAGCTGACATCGACCAGCTATTATCAGCATTTGCCATGTGGGGGATTAGCAAGCTCGGGGTAAATGGAGCAGAAGGAAGGACACCTTCAAAAACAAAGGCCTGATTTGGGGTTCTAATATTCTAATATGATGAACACAAATGAATGAAAGGTCATCCGTTGACCTTCTTGGGGGTGGTGGGGCTCCCTGGCTCAGTCTGGCAGGGGCTCTGGATGGGACTGCAGGTCTCTGAGCCAATCAGCTGAGTCATGTAGTTGCTGTAGTCCAGTTGCGTCCTGGTTTTTGTGGCTCCGGGCAAATCCTGCTGCTCCTCCACACTTTCCTTGGCGGCCTCTCCACCTGGTAGTGTTTCTATGAGACAGGTTCAATACTCAGCGATTGGTCTCATGGAGCTGATCTGTATGGTCTCACCCTGACAGTGTCTTACCTGTGCTGTCCTCCCCACCCACACTGCCCTTGGCTCCGGCCCTGGAGGCGGATGAGAAGTGCTGGAACCACTCCTCCTTCTCTCGGCCCGTGCGGGCGAACAGGAAGAGGGTGACAGAAAGCTGCTGGTGGTCCAGTGCGGCAGGTCTCTCCGTCTTTACCTCCTCTTCCTGCCCTTCAACCAGACTCTCCTCGCCCACCTCCCCCTCGGCCAGGGTGATGCAGATGGGATACTTCCTGTTCCACACCCTCTTACGTGCCAAGCCGGGGGGCAACAAAGACACCTGGCATTGAAAACAAAAAGATGACTTATCAGTAGCTTGCGGCTGTACTCAATCTGCGAACAAAGGCCACTACGACTGGCTACTGGCAGCTCGACTATTGTCTTTTTGACAATGCTAACTTGCGCCAGCAGTGCAAGTGGAATGCTGATTGTCCATCACTTCACAGCCATAGGTGTTGCTACCCATTTGAGAAAGTTCCCCAGCGCTCCCTTCAGTGATGCCCACAGGCAAGAATTGCACTGACGGTTGACTACAAACACTTCCCTCACAGATTGGATTGTGCGTCGAATTAATTCTGTTCCTCTACGGGAAGCGACTGTTGCCAGCCTCCGTATGTGACCTGCATGGTGATGGGGTCGAGTTTATTCCGAGCATCATCACTTCAGTTGTAATCTCTCACCTCCGTGTTGGGTGACAATGTGGGTGAGGAGAGACGAGAGTGAAGCATTTAGGGCAGTCGATCACCTTGACTCTCTCTCTCTCTCTCTCTCTCTCTCTCTCTCTCTCTCTCTCTCTCTCTGTCTCGCCCTCTACTCTCCTGGGAACAGGACACGAATGATGAATCCTATTTGCCTACACACTGACCTTACTGTTCGCAAGCGGATACGTGCACAAACGCAAAAACACAGCCTCGCAGGGCGTCTCTTCGAACGTCGCCCATCGTGGCACGTTGGCACGTGGGTATGCCAGGCGCAGCCGGCTGCCCTCCAGGGTGACGTGGACAGAGTGAGTGGTGGAGTGGTGGAAGGTCTCGGGGTCGTAGCTGTGCGTCTCATTCATCCAGCCCTGGAAGAAAAATGATGATAGTGTCGAAATCAGTAACAAGCAGAAAAATACAGTGTGTCGACAAGACAAAGTCGCCACTCTGGCCGATGAAATTCATTGTGTAGCAATCCGGCTCAGCGGGAGAGAAACATAATACTTCTGTCTCATTTAACACTGTGGGTGAGTCTTTGAAGCGCTTCACTTCAGCCCTCTCTTCATAAACTGCGAGCAGACACTGTTCTCTCAGTTTTGTCCCAAAACACCACTCTCCTTAGATTCTGATCCTGCCGAGTTTCCACTTAGCAATGAACGCACAAAATGAATCCATCTGGCACCACTGAGCACCATAGTACCACACAGGGCCTCAGGTAGCTGCTGTTGATTGTTGTTTTGAGCTCAACGCTGCAGCATGAAGTTAATTTCCATAAAATCAAATCAGTTGTATGCAAACTTCAAGTTCTTCCAATGAAAGTAGCTGCAGAGTCTCTGGTTCGATATGAGAGGCTGATGTAGCGGTGTTATGCTAGGATTTTACTGGTTGCAGTACTCCTCTTTGGCCACCGTGTGTTTTGCGTCAAAGCTAAGAACACTTTCAGTACTCAGGATGCATCAATGCAATTAAAGCTAGCATCTGTCTCTCTTTGTTTAAGCGACAACATACTACCAATCGATTACCTCGAGGATTTCTGTATCTGTAGCGTTTCCATCCAGTGGATCGGCGCTGGGTGGGATTCGAGAGCTCCTCCTGCCTTTGGCACCTCTTCGCGGTGCAAACATGAACACCACCACCAGGCCCAGTATGAAGCCACATGCCACGCCCACAGACAGACCCGTCAGGTAGGAGGGGAGAGGCAGCACAAAGAATCCATACGCCAGGAGACCCACAGGAAGGAGCCAGTAAACCGGCAGGGACGAGCCTCGAGACCGGGTGTACGTTTTGCCACGTGTCCCCCTGGACTCCCGCTGGAGCTCCACCACTTGAATCATATCTCCAAAAGTGTGAATCTCTAAACAGCTGTCTTGTCTGTGGCTATGGTGATCTGGCGAGGCAGAGGAGAATTTTGCGGATGAACCCTTTTTGGGTCTTCTAAGAGGAGTGTCATACGCCCCACTGTCAGTCCTCCTACGGCACTTAAAGTCTCCATCTTCGCTGCCCCCCTCTCTCCTGCAGCTTCCTTGTGATGCTGGTGAGTCCCCAACGCTGGACGCCCTCCCCTGCTTGGGGCTCTCATCTCCCATGATCTTACTGAACATGCTCAGAGGATCCTGCATGGCCTCGGAGAACTTCCTGCGCGTGTCCTCCAGCTCGGCGATCAGCGAGTTGCTGCGGGGCTCGGTGGGCGACATGCTGCCCGCGGAGGGAGGCGACGCCCAGTCTTCGCTGTTGCTCGGGGCTCCTGCTCCAGGCCCCACCTCGGGGATCTTGGACTGGGTAAGCTGCTTCCAGGGATGCATATGCAGCTTGGAGTCCGACTTGGACAGGTTGACCTCTGGCTCGACCCGCCGGGAGATCTCCGTGCTCAGGGACTTGACAAGGCTGAGCAGAGGTTTACCTCTCAGGGAGCCGCTCTCCCTCGGCTCCAGCTCGGTGGAGGAGGATTTGACCAGGTTGCTGGAGACGAGCAGGTCCGCCGACGATGCCGACAGGTCAACTAAAGAACCCGGGGAGGAGGGGGAGTGAGGGAGGAACGGGGTGCGGGAGCGGTGGCCTTGGCTCAGATCCAAATCCATCCCCAGACTCTGGTCAGACCGGCTCTCTCCGGACTGGGATTTGTCTTTGGAGAAGGCCACAATGGGACCCTCATCGTGACGGTCCAGGCTGAAGAAGAGCTTGCTCTCCTCCATGTTGGCGCTCAATCACACACTATGGAGAGAATCCGCTCAACCCAACGGCGTTGATGGCTTCCAAACCACGGAGCATGTTGCTAGCAGAGGGAGTCTGTGAAGGCGTGTGGATTGGTGAGATCCTGTTTGCAAAGCTGGGAACAGGTCCGGAAACAAGAAACACATTTTAGAATTAGAAACTTTCTAAACTGTCTCATTCCACATCCTCCCAATACTTTCTGCATAATCTAATTCACAATTTCACCTCTAGATGTCACTATACATTGAACCTTATATCTTCAGCACAAACTTGCTGCCCTATTTGTCCAATCTAATTAAACCAAAAGCATCACTCTGCCCGTGCTTAAGCTGCTTCAACCGGCGCCAAATTAATCGAATCAATCTATACTATGGGGTCAATTCAGACCAGACCACGCTGACACAGGAATAGTCAGCAGGGATTTGGCTGCTCTGGGATCAGGCCTGATGCAGGGACTCAGGGGGGAAATGTCTAGAAGCCTTTAGGTTGTTGTTCGAGTGCTTGAAAATGGAAAGGGAAGCAGAGGTACAGTTTTATATGTAGCAATGGTTCATTTGAGCAGCTTAAGGGAAAACATCTACTGCAACCAAGTCCAGTAGAGATATATAATGACCTCTAGCAGCAACTGATCGGATGGATCAGCGTAACTTCATGAAGCACATGTCCTCCATTGTGTAGTCATTGTTAAATCTGTGGAATGTCTAGAGGGAGTTCTTTCACATTTGGCACAAACACTCACTTGGAGTCAGAGATAAGAAGACGAAGGTCACCGTTACCGCGTGAAGAGCAGGAATGAAAGTAGACTGAAACGTCGCAACGCCACGGCACGTTAATTCTAGTTCTCTGAGACTCGCCAAAGAAGGCGTCACCTGCCATGACAAGTATTTATTTTTAAGTTGCGTTTCCACTACGAACTACACTCTGAGTCTGTCTGACACATCTGGCCTTGGGCCACGAAGGTCTGTCTGAGAATCACAGGGTCAGTCTTAATGACGCTCGACTTGATCGAATCAGGCAAACCGACATCAACTAGAGCAGCGAGACGTGCAGAAATTCACCACTATTGAGCACAGATTTGGGCACTTTAAAGGTGCAGTGTGTAAGATTCTATTGGTGTCCATTACCCTCAAATGACCCCATTAATGTATATTTACATGAGGAGATTGTCCTGTCCACGGGGGCCCGCCGTGTTTTACAGTAGCCCCGAGTGGACATACTGAACATTATGAGTTTGAATGACAACTGAGGGCTACCATGGGTTCTCCTGTATGCTCGGAGGAGTTAGGGTGAGGTGACGGACACAACATGCAACTTCACCTCCAGACTACATACACCCTGTACTTTTAAAGGTGAAATTGTCTCAATTTGTATCTATAGCAACGTAATTCAAAGCAATCACATTTACATTTGTCTGTAAACAAGCGAATGGTGCCTCAGAATTGCCTGAAAACAAACCGCAGACGACCAAATAGGTTCCTCAACACACAACAGAATCCAGCTGCAATGTGCAACTTGAACCCTGCACACTGTGCCTTTAAAGACAAAAAAAAAAAATACAAACAAAAAGTGAAAGCAACCGCACTCACATGGATCTGTCATGTCTGCTGTGGGAGATCACTGAGGGGGCGGGAGATTGGGGGACCTCCGGGTGAGATAAGGCACGGGTCAGTGCAGAGATGCGCTCCAGGTGCTCGGCTGCAGTGCTGGCTCTGGATGCTGCAGTGCAGCCGGAGGCGGGAGAGATGCGCACCAGACACCGACTGCAGGTCAGGAGCAGGAAAACAACTTCACTCGCACCGGCGCAAATCCAGGCAACTCCGGAGGAGCTCTGCGCCCAAACTAACGCTGTGTCTGCGGGGTGGAGGCGTCAAGAGATGATGGCAGCAACCGTCCGGCATCAGCTCCTTCTTCCTTCCTTCCTTCCTTCCTCCCTTCCATCCTCCCTCCCTCCCTCCCTTCCGTTCCTGGACGCGTCAGTGGCAATGCAGAATAATGTGATTATTGGAGTCCTGAGCGCAGACTGGAGCAAACTCTAATCCAGATTAGTGCGGGCGGAAGAGCCAACAGTTAGCGGCTCCTCTCTGCTCTGCGTCTGGCGTCAACACAGACTGTCAGGGAGCTGCGAGTCCCGGAGCTCCGCAGTCCTGCGCGCACACTTATGTAATAATTAGCCGACCTGCAGCCTGCCACTATAAACTGCTCCACGATACCAGCTCTGCATACACAATGACAACAACTACACAGATACATAATGCACCATTAGAATATCTAAATATGTTTTCATGATCAACTATTCTATTAGTCACCATCGTTGTCATAAATATTATCATTAATCGTTTATAAATTATACAAGTTAGTCAGTTCATATACAGTTGTATAGTACATGGTTTTATCATGGATTTCTATAGGAATAGAAATATCAAAAGATATACTCCATTAGAATGTGTAACATCATTTATGATAACAATAGCAATTTTTCTAATGCAATTGTTGTCTTTATTCAAAAATCAATCTCAATGGGATTGTTTATATATTTATGTAACATTTTCTTAATGTTACATTCTCTCTTAATCTGCCTCTAAAACTCTAGGTAATTTAAGATTTTGATCAAAATATATATGATGGAATTATTATTTAATCCGAGTTGGATTTTATGTAAAACATGACTGTCTCAAAGATTCAAACTTGAACTTCGGACAAAGATGTTTATTGAAATAAGTAACAAAATATGCTGTCGGATACAACTGGTAATACAAAACATACAGATTAACTTTGAGATAAACATGAGTCGTGTCACACATATGAAAAGCTTTGATTGACAGCGGTGGATGTATTGGGTCATGTCGTCACTTGTGTTTCCTGGTGTCATCCCATGCATGTCTCAGCCATTTCATCACAATGCGCTTTGAAAGCAAAGCCCACACTCTTCATAGTTACAGTGCTGGGCCACACTGGCTTGGGTGGGTCAAGCTGATGTTGGGTTCCGCTGACAGTGAGGGTTCAGAGTTTCCCACTTTATGTGCAGGGTCACGCTGGCCTCCAGGTTTTTCTGAGATCAATAAAAAGAGAAAAGTTACAAAAATCCTACAGATGTATATATTTCGCATGTAATCACTCAATAGGTGATTTGATTTGAATACAATACAAAACTGAAGCCATCAACACCTTTTGATTTTATATTTCTACATACAGTTTTAAAGGTACAGTGTGTAGGATTTATGTGGCAGTAGAGCTGCAGGAGAACCATATGACAGCCAGCTGTAATCATTTAATCTCAAAAAGTACTTAATCTGTACATTCTGGGCTAGAGCCAAACAATGGTGGCACAACATGGCGGCCAATGTAAATATAGGGGCTCAATGGAAGCCGATTATAACACTGTGTACATTTGGGTGATAAAACAGTGATGAAAACATGAGTATTAGCTGTTACATTGTCTATTTATGCCATTAGAAATAAATAAGACTAATATTTTCATTTTTTTCAAATCGTATCTTATACACATAGACCTGCATCACGTAAAAACAGCAGCATGCCCACATCTCATGTCTGTAAAATTACAAGTACATCGCCCTCAGTTGAATTGAAGTGGGTCGTGAGCGCATGCGCAAACATGGTGACCATGCTAACATTATCTAGGTAACTAAAAAAACAGTCCTTTCTAATCACGGAGGCCTGATATTAGCAATAGTGCACCCTGAGACACTGGGACACACCTGTTTTGGGTTGTGAAGGCTCCAGGCGGACTCCCACAGCCTCTCCCCGGTCGTGCAGGCGAACTTCGGGGTCTGTCCTCACGGATGCGATGCATCTCTCCATCTCCGCCTGGATGTCCTCCGCCGCCGCGTTCAGCCGCTGGTGGACGAGCGACCTCACCCGGGACATGTTGGAGTTCATGGCTGACACGACAGGGACGGTTCAAATATAGAAAAATACGCAATAATGTATGACTTTTCTTTCCCTTTCTCTCAGCAGCCAGACTTTAAAAACATGGAGGTGTTCAGGCACTGGCAGCTAGTCACCTCCGGTTTCATCCCTTCACAATAAAAGCAGCAGTAGTGACGACACCCCTATTTGTGTACTCTGTAAATCTTTATAACTGGACACGGGTGCATTTGAAGACGTCTTATTTTGAAGGGAAGACTAAAACCGGAAGTGGCATGATTTCTCCTACTGTTTAGGTATAGGTTGTGAAACAGGAGGAGGTCCACCATACAAACTCCGAGTTTTTACGAAGACATCACCATGTCGTTCTGCTCGTTCTTCGGTGGAGAAGTTTTTAAAGATCATTTCAAACCGGGTACTTAGAAAACTTTACTTTCTTTCTCTTTTACAGTTTGACAGAAAACTCGTTAATGTGTAGTAGAGGCCGAGTTAGCCATAACTAGCTCACTTAGCTAACAACCATAACCAGGTTAAATGACTTTGTAAAGTGTATTGTCTTTATCAATATTCTATACCTGACACCCCAGACAGTATCTAACCTATATTAAGTTTTCGTAGCTTTTAACACTTTTTTAATGGTGAAGGAAACATGAATTTAAATGTTCTGAAATCCAAAGTAACCACGCGTGTAAAGCTTTTGTAACACTTGTACCCGTTACACAACACAACAGCCGTGTTGTTTAATAGGAAACTAGTTAGTTTACGCAAGTTAAGTAACTTCTTTAAAGATGCTAATTTCTGATATAAATGAAAATTCAACATGAACTGTCAATATTAATACTACCAGGGTTGATAGTGAAGTCACATGAAATCATTTTACTAGCATTAACTATGATAAATGTATATTAGGGTCAATTCATATTGTCCACTAAGGGCTGATATATCTATATATGGTTTATTAGTAGACAATAAGGTCAATAACTGATGATTGTTATTGATGTGCATTTCCTTTTATGATAATATAGAAGTATCTAAAACATAAAGACTTGTCTAAATTTATCATTTCAATCATAAAATGTCACCATCAAGTGTTGATTAAAAACAAATAATAGATAGTTTGCTGAATTCCAGCCAAGATAATTGGCAAGGGAGACAATTAATTAATTTCTAATAAACACAGCACCTGTGCTAAGATTGTTTTTGTTTTTTTTAATTAAACTTGAAGTTACATCTGTATCATATTCGTTTTTAGTCTTCATAATAATTGTATCTTTTACTCTACAGGGATCTACGTTTGCTCTAAGTGTGACCACCAGCTGTTCTCCAGCCGATCCAAGTACGAGCACTCGTCTCCCTGGCCGGCGTTCACAGAGACCATCCATGACGACAGTGTGTCCAAACACAAGGAGAGACCCGGAGCCTTTAAGGTACTTTCAGTGAGTAAGTCTCAGTGAGCCAGCATGAAAGTCAAATTTACTGTACATGTTGCTCCAGGTAAAATGTGGGAAGTGTGGAAATGGACTGGGCCACGAGTTTGTGAATGATGGGCCATCGAAAGGAGCGTCACGCTTCTGAATATTCAGCAGCTCACTGAAGTTCATCCCTAAAGGTACAGTCACATTATAAGACCAAAGTTTCCTAACATGTACTGACACAATTGCTGTTCTACATTTTGTTTTGAAATACCACATATGGCAATGGAGAGTTATGCTGGTCAGCAGGTTTGTTTGGATTGTAGAAAAACATTCAGAGGACCTTTGACCTCTGGATTTTCAGCGCCGATTATCAGTAGTAGTAGTTGTAAATGTCAACAATAATAATAATAATCTCTTACAGTGAACTTTCTTCTGTTGCCATGGCTTCATTCATTGACTTGAGTGATGTATAACCAATCAGATCTTGAGTTGGTGGAGCATAAAGAGAAGTACAATGGTAACTGAAAACCAAACAGTGCGAGAGACCAAGTCAGTGATGCCAAAATAGCATATTTTTCATATATTAACTTTATTCATGATCGTTGAATTTTTTTTTTTTTTAAATACAGAAAGCAATTTTTTTTACCTGACAGTAAAAAGTTAAAGGTTGCTGCTTTCACACACACACCCCCACCCCCATCTCTCCCTGTGTCTCTTATGTCACCCCAGTTAAGGTTGATGGACAGTAAAGTGAGCTGGTAGAGAGAGGGTGGGACGTGTGGGCGTGTCTTTGTGCTGCAGAAGGTGTGGCCAGTGGATGAAGAGCTTTGGGAAAAAGCCCAATCTGGGAGCACCAGGCCTCTGAAGGATGAGTGGCCTCACTGAACGGCAACAAGAGGACCAGTCCTAGCGTCATGGAAAAAAAAAAAAAATTATGCAATCAACACAGATTTCACTAATGATATATTTTTACACTGAGCTGAAGTGTCATGTCATCTTCTACCACTTATCCAGTATTCTGGGTTTCGGGGTATTTCTACCAGCACGCATAGAGCCTTTTTTGGGGTATCAGCATCAGGGCCAGTAACACTGGAACAGGGCCCGGGTGGTATTTGGACCAGTGACCTTTGCTTCCAAAGGCGACTGCTCTAACCACTGAGCCACTGTCACCCTGAGCTGATGTGATTGTTGTAAAATTCATGTCAGAGAGACTGAACTCTGTGATGGAATCTAGTGCTTGGATGGAAAGTTATATCGCACAATACTCCAGATTTGTCTCATGATGCATTTTGAGAATTCTTTTGTCAACCCTGTTTTTAGTGCTATAGAGTGAATGTATAAAAATGCAAAATATATGTAATATTTTTATTAATAAAGTTATGTGTATTAAATTATAATTGGTCTCTGGCTGCTGCTGTCGTCACCTTTGAAATGTAAAGGAATCACTTATATGCAAATAAGAAATGCATTTGTAAACTAAAAACAATTCTGTTTTTTCAAGGGTAAATTAATATTGTTGAATTCTATTGATTCTGAATCTCATTCTGCTGCCTTATACTTAAGAAAGAAAATACATGCCATACCCCAAACTGAAAATGTAGATATTCAACTTGTATTTTGATTTTCTTTGTGTTGCTTGTGGGTATATTATATCTGTACACATGTTCAACTGGTTTTTAATGAATAGGCAAAATTGCCAAATGTCTTCTCCATGTGAAAACTATCAGTCTGACTATAGTTACATTTTTTCTAATCCAAAAGAAAAGTTTAAATATCATAATAATGAAAAGCAATATCCTTTGACTCTTCTATCACCATTTCTCATTCCTCTAGTGACAGTGATGCCACTGCTTAGTCCAGGAAATACTGCCCTCATGTGGAAGCAATGAGGTAAGCTGAGACGTTACACAAGCAGGAGGAAGCAGTTGTGTTGACACATGACCTGTGAGTTTTTTTCAGCTCAGGCTGAGAACATGTTCCTGAACTGACTCCTCGTGGTTCCAAGGCAAGTGAGACATGGACGACATGTCATATTGCTCTTTCTCTGGAGGAGAGGAATACAAAAACCACTTCCAGCCTGGTGAGCGACGAAACAACACAAAGTCCCCCAGTCGTCAACGCGCCATATCCTTGTTTATGTGTCTTTGTTTTCAGGTGTATACGTGTGTGCAGAATGTGGGCACGAGTTGTTTTCCAGCAAGTCAAAGTTCCAGCACTCGTCTCCTTGGCCAGCTTTCTCTGAGACCATCCACGAGGACAGCGTCTCCAAACACCCAGAGGCATGGGGACCCACTAAGGTGGATGATACAAAAAAAATAAAATAGCACGGCTTAAAGGTCCAGTATGTAAATAGTAGTGACATCCAGTGGGGAAATTGAATAACCCTTACTCCACCCTTCCCTTCCATGCATGTAGGAGAACCTTTGGTAGCCTTGAGCTGTTATTGGTCCATGTTTGCCTGTTCAAGGCTACTGCTGGTGCAGCATGGTGGCCCCCTGTGGAGAGGATCCATTCCGGGTTGAACTACCTTGAATTTACATGAATTCCTCTCGGACGCAGGTTTGCTGTGGGAAGTGCGGCAACGGCTTAGGCCACGAGTTCCTGTACGACGGACCCAGAGAGGGATCGTCGCGATTCTGAATCTTCAGCAGCTCACTGGTGTTCGTCCCTAAAGGTCGGTGAGTGAGTGGGTTCTGTGTAACCAACTGCTTCTAATGTGCTTTACCATTCTTAGCATTCTCTCTCTCTCTCTCTCTCTCTCTCTCTCTCTCTCTCTCTCTCTCTCTCTCTCTCTCTCTCTCTCTCTCTCCACAGAACAGGTTGATGGACAGAACAGTGAGCCGTGACGGAGGAGAGTGTGTGGGTGCAGGCATTGGATGACGTGCTCAGTGACAAAACCTCTCGAGGTCTCCTGGGCACCGATGGACCTCACCGAGCAGAGGGAACAGATAAGTTTTTGTAAACCATTAAAAAAAAAAGACATCAAATGGGTCATCGTGTCACATGACGTTTGTACTCTTTCTGCGTTGCCACCATCTCTGGCAAAGGCTTAAAGAAGTTACTTTGTGACAGTCTTAATGCTGTACTCGCCTGTGGCCTCAAAGCAAACGAATGAACTGTGTCTGGAGGGTACAGGTGCAGTTCCATGATTCTGCCAGTAGATGGTGGTATCTGATGAAAAAAAAAATACTCGCCCAGAATGAATGTACTACAGAGGTAAGGAAATACTGCATTAAAGCAAATAAAGCATTACACATTAAGTCAAGATGATTAAAAAAATAGTACAATTACCTTTTGTATTTATTTCCTTAAAGAAGGAATGGATGGGTTATTAGTATATTCAATACTGACAGTTGGTATCAACTTGGTACTTGATACTTGGTAAAGTGGATGGATGATGTTGTAATTTACATGTTTTATCAACTTGCCTGTATTTATTGATAGAAGTGTTCAAGAACTATATCAACGTATGGTTTTATGAAAAAAAAATTAAATCACCATTTTTATTTCAGTCCTTGTCTGGTCGGAGGGAAGAGGAATTGTAGTTCCTCAGTGAAATTCTCCATATGACTCTGTTAGCCTGATTGTGTGTTGGAATGCCAAACACAAGGGAGGATGCGGGATGTGTGTGTGTGTGTGTGTGTGTGCGTGTGTGTGTGAGAGAGAGAGAGAGAGAGAGAGAGAGAGAGAGAGAGAGAGAGAGCGAGCAGCTCCGGTGGTGATGTTTAAGTCTCTGTGATGAGCAGGTGTGGAGATGCTCATTTCAAAGAGTGAGAGATCAGAGAGGGAGATGAAAGCTGTGGGATTAAGACAGGAAGTGCAAACACTCATAGACGGCAGTGTTTGTGTATTCAAGCACATATAGTTTTATAGACAGAGTGATTCATAGATGCACTTAATGTTCTATTCTACTCTCTTCTCTTCTCTCCTCTTCTAGTCCTAACAACTGTAAAAGATGGTGGTGTTACATTGCATTGTTTACCACAGGGGGCGTGTTTGCAGTAAGTATAAACACAGATGTTACTAATGATGTTAATGAACACTCAGGTACAGAACTTTGATTAATGCAATAAGAAACTATACAGTGTTTTGTTTTGATATGTTGTGCAAGGTTGTGTTACATCGTGTTGTACTGTGTTACGATATGAATCAAATTGTGTTGCAGGTAGACAAATATATGTTCTATGCAAGTACATTTGATGTTTTATTGTTACTACATACTTGGCAGCCATTGACAAAAGGTGCTGTAAATATACATTTTGAGAAATACAAAAATATTTAATTTCCAAGCGTGACCCATGAAGCTTAGATCACTGGTTGTCACTCATCGTCATGTCGCTTTATACATCAGGCTCTTCATTAGCAACTCATTAGCCATTGTCGTGTTTTGCGTTGCCACACATCTGGCAGACAGAGAGAGAGAGAGAGAGAGACTGAATGTGAGAGGAAGTGGCTGTGAGACCGTAATTGATGTTGTTATCTGCGGGAACACTCCTTCGCGTCGGCTCTTGGGCACAGCTGCACGGCAGAGAGGAAGTAAACAGGAAACAGGAAGTGGGGATCCTTTGATACCATCACCAGACAGACCCCCACTTCCCTTCCACTAACCTGCAGGGCTCATCCTGCCGCCCCACCATCCTCCTTAACGACGTTAACCCCGCAACCGCTCCGAGGCCATCCCTGCCCCTGCAGGCCTGAGCCTCCAGGTCCACACCCCCCTTCACCCCCGCCCCTGCCCCCCCGCCCCATATGTGCATGTCGGGCGTGACTCATGCACGCGACATCTTGCTTTAATTGTACCATCTGCGCGCCTGTCCCTCAGATGTGGATGTTTACGGGCACTGCACCTGCTTCTGTTTTACCGCGGCGGTGTCTCTCTCGTTCGTGCCACGCCGGAGCATCCGCGCCGGGTTTGGGGGCGGCGCTCTCTAAAAAACATCTGTCCTCCAGCGGCTCTGCTTCACACACGCCGCAGAGGCTGTGATCGCTCAGTGGGAGGAGCTTAAAAACCCCTGGATGCGTGACTGTAACAGAGAGACAGTAGGGTCCTTTCATCAAGGGGCAATATCTGCCATCTCTGCCCGATATCTCCATCCCCACATGGAGACGCTGCCCTCCACATGTTTCAGCCTCACATCTGTCTCCCTCTGACTCACGAATGGAAGGACAGACAGAGATTTTATACACGGCGCTGGAATGTGATTTCCCGCTCCGGATCGAAGCAGAGGAATTCCAGGACGGCGGGTTCACTTGGGCATCGTCGTAACTCTGGCCGAGCAACATGTGTTCGAAAGGCCACGGAAACCAAAACGAGGATAGTTGCTGCGCCCATCCTCTCCGGCAGCCCCGGCAGTGAACCGCAGTATAAAACGATGTGTAGTTTACAGAGCGTGTAAACAGGCTTTATGTGGAGCGGCGACGTGAAATGCATATCTTTACGAGCCGTATTGGTTATAAACACTGTAAACGTGGAGCGGAGAGTAATAAAAACACAATTACATTAAGGGGAAGAAACAGAGAGAAACCTCACATCCGGCGCTTTCCAACAAAACGTCGACAGCTTAAGCATGAGAGCGACAGTTTCGCGGGATGCGAAGTTGCTCGGCGAAACCGGAGGGCGCCTCGTAAACTCCCCGAGTATGAGGGCTCCAGTGAGAAAATAAACAATATGTGAAGTTTCAGTGGCCTGGCGCTGATTTATTGTCAACTTTATCCCATGATCACATTCCTGTTTTGGAGCTTCAATAACACCGGGGGGTGGGGGTGGGGGGTTGGGGGGGGGGGGGGGGGTTTGAAGGTTGTGAGGCGGCTGCCGGTGGGACGTGTGGAGGAAATAGTGCCGGGTACTGTCACCGCGGCCGCCTGACAAACAGCGCGTCGGTTTTATTGTAGATTTGATGCAGATAGGAGGCGGAGGAGGATGAGGAGGAGGCGGCGGAGGAGGCGAAGGAGGAGGAGGGCG
>JAFBJT010089593.1:80399-105089 GCA_016785325.1 Chascanopsetta lugubris
GGGGGTCAGGGCTCAGGTGAGAGAGACCAAGTCAAAGTATAGGTCGCTGTCGGTCCTGTGGGTCTCGGGGTGATGCTTTGAGACGATGGATGTCAGGCACATACTTTATCTGCAGTCGCTGTCCCCTCTGACTCTGCACTGCGGCCCCTGATTGGCCAAAGACCCGGACGTTCAGGGGCCGGGGGAGCTCTGTGATTGGACAGCAGGCGCTCCCCTTTGAGTGAGGACTGACCTCACGGGGTCAGTCTGTCGTGCGATAAGCTCCAAACTTCTTAAGCACAACTTTTCTTAGTAAAAACCAGTAAAAGACATCAGCAAAAATACTACGTTTGAATAACTGGTCTGATCTGGTGAGAAATGTGGAGTATTTTAAGTTGAATGACACGAGAAAGAAAACTACTGTGAAGGATCATGAGTTCCAAAGATGAATGAAGTTTGAAAAGATAATGTAAAAAATCAGAAGTAACAAATCAAACCACAGGATCAAATCAAATAGAATGAATTAAATGATACACCGAGTATTAGAATGATGTTGACTTTGTAGGCACACACACACACACACACACACACACACACACACACACACACACACACACACACACACACACACACACACACACACACACACACACACACACACTTATTGGAGTGAAATAATCACAAATGCTTGTTGCTAATTAACAGTACCTGACCAGGCCTGCAGTTTCAGTAAGACACATTATTATTATTATTATTATTAGTAGTAGTAGTAGTAGTAGTAGTAGTAGTAGTAGTAGTAGTAGTAGTAGTAGTAGTAGTAGTAGTAGTAGTATCTTTATTATTAGTAGTAGTAGAATAACCTGTCAGTCATTTCCTTGACAATTCATTTCCTAATCTACACCTTATTTACAATGATCCTGAAAAAAACATAAACTTGCAACAGGTGAATATGCACAAAAAAGTCTGATATTGTAATTGTGTATCAATATGTTTGTTATTCTTCTTATTGTTGTTGTTGTTGTCATTATCATGTTTTTTGTATGAATTATTTTTGTTCATTATTACTAATATCACAGTTATTGCAAGAGGTTCAATAACATGCGCACTATTCATTTCCAACTCCACTGTAAAAAGTGATCATTATGTGCCATGGTGGGTGTAACCCCTTACATCTCCACGAGTGCTGCGAATATTTATTTCATTCTATTTTTACACAACACACGTTTTTTGCATTTCACTTGTGATTCATCCTTCCATTAAATCTAAATACATTTTAAAATACTGAAAAGGAAACTTCAGTTCGTTTTATAGGACAATGGACAAACTCTTAAGCTGCATGAAGCTCTATTTTTCCCCCCCTCTTCCACGAGTTGCACCTCCGCCCACGCGAGGGGGAAAAACACCAGCAGCTCTGCACGGTCATCCATGCAGCCGCTGCACTAATTCAACAATAGGTGCTGCGTGGATGCGTGGCCGAGCCACACGGCGGTGTAACACATCCGTGCAAATGCTCGATTATGGACGCATAGAAGCACATGAGCGATCATTTGACTTCTCTCCTTGGAGTTTTGATGATCGTGATAATTAGGCGTGTTTAATAGCCCGGCGCTTTTTCTCTCACCCTGCAGGAGGAAGCGTGTTGAGGCCTCCTCCTCCCTCCTCCCTCCTCCTCCTCCTCCTCCTCCTCCGAAACCTACATTCCATGAATGACTGCATGGTCATGACCCCATGCCTGATTATTGCATGATCACCATTATTTGTTCGTTAATACCTGCTGCATTGTTGTCTGAGGATATATGGGAGTCACTGCCTCGTGTACTTGTAGACTGACTTTGTGAAAAATCTGAGTCAGCAAATCCATTTCTGCTGTTGATGCAGATTCTTTTTTTTTTTCTTGCGTAGAAAAATCAACAGAAGATGCAAAATATCAATTTTGATGAGATTCGTCGCAGCATATTATTCTCTCTCTTTCATCACTGTCTATTCCTCAGCATGTGGTAAGATGTTTTTATTCTCTCTATGAGGCTTGGAGAGAAAAAAATGAAGTATACTGCACATGTGGAAACATTATATGTACCATAAAAGCAGGGGTTGGGGGGGTTATCACTCTGAAGTTAGACTATCATGAAAAGGATATTGGATTTACCATGTCCAATCAATTAGTGCACAGAGGTAAGCTGAGTCAGAAATGTGGTGCACCAAAATGCACTAAAAATATATGGAAGAAAAGCAGCCTGAAAAAGGCAGAGTATGTGCAGCAACACACACACACACACACACAGACACACACACACACACACACACACAGAGACACACACACATACACACACACACACACACACACACACACACACACACACACACACACACACACACACACACACACACACACACACACACAAATGGAAAAGGCCAGGGGTTTTGGAGGCAATATTTCAAAACATAAAAAAACACAATCATTTGTTGTGCCTGGACTAAAGATAAAGTTAGTCGAATGGCCCATGGGCTGATTAGATCTGTGGCCTTACAGAGATAAATTGGTGTATGCACACTGTGTCTGACTGAAGTTTATTTAGACTGGGAAAAAAATCCCCGTTCTCTCCACAGTGACCACAGTCAGCATTCACGGTAACCACGACTACAAGATCCAAAACAGATAAGACATATAGAGATGATTATCTTATTACCGCTATCATCTTCTTACAATATACAGAACATATGAGGCAAACTGCTGAATTAGTGTGGTCATGCAGCTCTAAGTCACAGTGACAGGCAACGCTGACTGATACCTTGTGTTTAGAGCGCTCATTTGCATTATTCAGCAGGTTTGTTATTGGTAAATTAAGTGTTGGCTGTAAAACAGCATGTGCCTAAGTTTAATAAGCCTTGTGAGAATCACACCACTGCTGTGAGGGAATTTGGACCAAAGTGGCATAAATGTGTGTTTCCATACTTCAGGCCCGATGACAGAAGAGGCCCTGGCACAGCTATTAATGACAACTCTCTGGCTGCTTCACTGTAAACACACATTTGGAAAGAATGGGCGAAACTATTCCCCACCCAGAAACACACTTTATGAAGCCAAGGCGCAGTGAGAGGCCTCCACTAAAAAATGATGTTTTGGGCAACTTTGAATTACTGCTAAAAAAAGACTCGCCTTCGGAATTCTGATTTCTCAAATGTTATGTATACGTTTGGTTTTCCCTGCAGCACATGTCGATTGAAACGAGCGCCGCATCACAAAGACTATAGAGTGTCCACTTAATGAAAAAGGGAAACGGTGCCGAGATATGCATCTGTGAAACGTTGTATCTGCAGAATGAGTAAATCCACTCTGTGATTAACAGCCTCAGGATGTTGCCGCTACAAGGTGCCTCTAAAAAGGTGCACTGTTCTGCCACCGTGTTTGATCTTATCACATACATGTGACCAGCCACATTTTGGAGGGAAGAGGGTCTCGACCTGATGGTACTTATCATAACAAAGGCGCATGGGGAGCATCCATCCAGGTGTGTGAGAGAAAAGGAAAAGAGGAGCATTCATGAGGCGGTGTGCCTGTGGCAGCGTGTGACTTTACTGCTTCGGTAAATGAAGACTGAAAGCTGTGAGCTAATGGTTTATGGTCCAGTGATAGACGCGTGGTGTCACCCTCAGTTAGATTCCAATCCATCCTGACACTGACAGAGGGGCGTGTGATCTGCTGGGGTGACAACAGGACGTCAGGTTTCCCTCCAAAATGCTGTGAACCTGTGCAAAACAGGCGGTGTAAAGTATATACAGGATCAGTTACAATGAGTACGTTTGTCTTTGTAAGGATTGCTGAGTGGACAGTGTGGAAATGTGGGGATTTCACAATCAATTCATGCTGATATTACAAAATCAATCATTTGTTGATATGTGTCAGATAATAACTTGTGATATCCTATGCAAGGTTGCCGGTCACTTTCCAACGTGCATGTATTTGTTTTCAAATGGCCAGTTTTACAATCTAGTCATTAGTAATGTTTTTTTCACTGAAAACATTCAGAATGATCAGTCTGTAAATGTACATTTTGACTGCTGCTTTCATCCCATTTCAGAACGCTTTCTCTATTTGTTCATATATTCATTAGTAAGTGTATTTCATGGTGTTTCGCTGTCAGTATTTTAGTTCAGTACTTGACCCCTCATTCTATTGAGGAACACTTTGAAGTGCATTAATCTATATCAAAGTTGCTACAACAACATAGTTTGATGGACTGAAATGTAATCAACCACTTATTGTGTAATCACATGTAACTGAAATCCAGTTAGAAACAAGATGCCACTTGTTCATCTGTGTCAAAATGTGTACGCATACGTTTGGCCACTAGAGGGCACTTAATAACTGACACTCTACAGACCATGCTTGCATTGTATCTGAAAATGTTAGAGATATTCATTAAATGTGAACCTGTGCACGGTGAGTGAAATAAGGCTGAATGAGATATGTACATATTAATATCTCTCCTTACTGGCTTACTTTGTTTTTGATCAATGTAGTTTGACTGTTTAAGTGAGTGTGTTCAGCCCATGTGAAGCACCGTTTCACCTTGTTTGAATTCAAGGTTCAACGCGAATAGATCAGGTGAGTGGTAGTTGTGACAGTACTATATTATAGAAGTACTCAAAAAGTTAGAGTGGTTGCTGTACTATGGCAAATGAGGTACTGTGGCACGTGACAACGGATATAAAAGTACACTATCATTCACCCTGAGGCTTCATATCGATCACATATTTTGATTTGTTCACGTCTGCCCCGGGCGTATCCATGGTAACGCCCCACGCAGTGCAACCGAAGGTGTCACCTCCGGAGGAGCTGCAGGGAGCTGTCCACAGGCCGTGGTGCTGAAACGACACGGCGCTGTGGGCTGAGTCTCTGCCGGCGCTCCATCGCGACGATACGATTCAATGGGTCCGCACACACGACAAGACGACCTGGTGACTGCGACCAAATCGGTGAAAAATCAATTTGTACACGCCGATTGTCTGGACGACTGTAACGATGGAAACAAGGGTTGTTGTTTTTTTTTAGTTCCGGTACAATGACCGTGCTGCGCACGGACTACCATCGCCCCCGGGTCGGTCAGACATGAACCGGATGTAGACGCAGACGTTACCCGGGAACTCTGGCGGCTTTACCACGAGATAGATATTCATTTAACCTCACTTTGAAATGTTTGATGGTGTTTCTTCGTCGCTGCTGTGAGACGGTGCACCAATAAAGTTGCGTTTGAACAACATGGCGGAGGGGGTAAACACAGAGGGCAGTGGGTCGGTCCCCGCGGAGGAATACGAGTGTGAAATATGCTACAACTACTTCGACCTGGACCTCCACCTCCCCAAGCTGCTGAGCTGCTCGCACACCTTCTGCCGGGGCTGCCTGGAGGCGCTGCACGCCCGGGAGGGTCGCGGGTGGAGGCTCGGCTGCCCGGTGTGCCGCCACCGGACGCGCGTGCCGGACTACCGGGTACACAACCTCCCCGACAATGTCGCGGTGATGGAGGCGCTGCCGCCGCAGGGATGCGAGAGCCCTGCACCGGACAATCGTCACGCAGGTGCGCCCCCTCCGCCGACTGTGCCCCCCACGGCGGCAGAGAGCGAGGCCGGCTGCCACGCGTGCAAACAGGTGGCGTTCAGGGCGGGCTGCGTGTGCGCCGTCTTCTCCCTCCTGTCCACGGGGGTGCTGCTGCTCCTGGGCCTCATCTTCGTGCACAACTTCAATGACAGCGGCTCACAGGTGGGGCGCGTGTGTCTGTTCGTCTCCAGCCTCCTCGCCCTGTTCTCCCTCGTCCTAACGTGGCTGCTGTGCCTGCTGAGGTACAGGTCCGAGGCCGGAGAGGGCAGCTTCACCTCCCTCAGGTAGCTGATCGATGTGTAGGGGGGCCACTTCAGGCACGCCCCCCCCCCCCCCCCCCTTTTTTTTTAAATGGGATGCAAGCCCAAAAGGTTCCAAGCAAATGTCTCTCAAACATGGACACACAACTGTGGGCAAACATACACGTGAACCTGGAATTACTCTTATGGTAGAAGGAGAGTACAGCCCAAGTAGTATAATAGAAAATTGGGACACATTTGACACTTGTTAGAGGTGTGCCACAGGGATGAGTCATTAAAAAAAAAAAGTGAGTCAGCATAATGGTAAATGGGTTAGGTGTTTATATAAAGTGTTTATATAAGTGCTTTATCAAGTCTTGTGGATGTCTCAAAGCGCTTTACAATACAGTTTTACATTCACCCAGCCACACAAACAGCACTGTATACAGTACAATACTGTGCTTCTATTTGCAGCACGTATCTGTGAGTACAATGGACAATGTGGGGTTCAGCGCGTCTTGCCCAAGGACACGCCAGTATATGGAATGGGGGGGATTCCAATCAGGACAGATCCTCAAACCCCCTCATCCACAGCTGCCCCATGATAATACTTAAAGTTCCTCATCTCAATGTCAATGAGTGTTTTTCAATTGCTTTTTCCATTAAAGGGCTGAAATAAGGTCTGTGTGCTTAACACAAGCCTACAAGACGCGTTGTGACCCAGTACAATGACACGTTTAATGAATCTTGGTGCTTTAAAGCAACAAAGACCCAACTGTTGAACATGACAGAGCAGTACTATGAACTCGGCACTTTACTGATAGTCATCCCTTTGATGGAATGATGCAATGTTTTAGTTATGCACTTTATATGATGTGTGTTGTGCTGTTGATGTTTTGTCGTTCATGTTGTATGTTTTGACAAAGCCCCCCCCCCCCCCCCCCCCCCCCCCCCTTCGGCCCCAAGGGGGGTTGTTTGGTTGGGTGGGTGGGGGGGGGGGGGGGGGGGGGGGGGGGGGGGCGGTATATCAAATGTTTAAGGACATATTCATCAATAATGTGCTTAGACAATCTCACAGATTTGTACTATGCGGACTCTAATCAATGACAGCACACTGACCTTATGCAAATTGGTAAACACCCTATAAGTATAAATGGTAACCAAAGGCCATAGGTTCTGCTACATGTTTGGAAGCTAAGTGTGAGGTGATGGGTATTCAGCTGCAGCCTCACCACTAGCTGTCACTAAATCCTACACATTGTACCTGTAATGTTTCAATTAGCAGTCACTTGATAAAATGACAGGTAGATGGATCATTGCAGGAATATACTGCCCCCCCCCTCAACCCATGTCTTAGCTGCACTGAAATTCTAAGACAATCCTATAGTGTGGTCATGTGTCAATATGAATTGTTTGCTTACAGCCAATTCATTGTCATTTCTGGTGCCTGCATTGTGCCCCTTTGTGCAATGACAGAGCCTTTTTTTCCTTTTTTCTAACCTTACAACCACCTTTGTATTATTTGGCCGACTCCCTGCGGTGGAGCAGAGCAGCAGGGAATCCTGGGCCAATGACCCTGAGGGGACATGAGCCTCTACAGATGAGAGAAATAACTTTGGGGTAGGGGGCCAAAATAAGTAGTGTTTTATAGGAGGAGACAATGGAAGTGCAGATGACCTCCGAGGGGTCTTAAACCATCTGATGGGCTTAAGTTTGCTTTCCCAAGTCATTTAAAGTGCAAGATGTTATAAACTCATCTAACGACTCAGTCCATTCCTCTCAATTGGGTTAGGAACATTTTGGAATAAAACTTTGTTCATTTAGTTTTTTTTATTTAATTATTTATTGTATTTGTTTGTATCTATTTGTCACCTCAGAGAGTTTGAGTTACTAAGATTCCCAAAGATATCTCCCTTCATCTGAGGCATTCGCAGAATCCTGATAAAACAGCAGGCATTCATCTCCGCTCGGTATTGTTTTAAGAGGCGACACTGGTCTCAGGAATTAAAATCCATCTCTTTCAGCCTGGTCAAAGGGACTCCTTCATTTGGTCATCCAGTCAGTGAGTAATGCCACTTAAATGCCACCGTGACAAAAGCATGGGAAGAAAAAGAAGAAGAAGAAGAAGAGGAAGAAAAAAGAAGGAGGGGTGGCAGGCTTCCACAGGGAGCCAAAGGCAACACAGTGTCTGGGGCAAGAGGGCTTCATTTCACAGTGGCTGCGGGGCTTAAAGTTAAAGATTACTTTGAAATCTGCATCCTCTTACCAGCAGACTCTCCCGCTACATCCCAACCTCCCTCCTCCCTGTAGCCGTCGCTCCCTGAAAAAAAAAAAAGCTGTCGCCACAGAGCAGGAGATGAGTTGGGGAGCAGATCCTCTTTGATGACAGAGAAGGATCCTTTTGTTCACTAATCCCCACACAAGCCCTCCACCCTCCCACCCTGTGGGTCCAAACTGGATGTGGAGAGGCTTCATAATCAGCCCAAGGCTCAAAACTTATTAGTTTACCTGTTTGACTTTTACAGTGAGATCTCAGAACTCTTTTACGACTTTGGTCTTGACAGTCTTGTGAGAACGTATGGATTACTATTGCAAGAAGTCACACGACAGTGGCCAGTGCTTTTCAGAAGTGTGTCCTAAGTGCCATCAGCCAAAGTCAAAGAAAAGACTTGGGGTCACACACAGACAGACAGTTCAAGGATAACATTTCGTGTCTTCCTGGGTCTGCCCTTTAAGTGTGCGCAAAGTGTGTTACTGTGTCATTATCAGATTGGACACACACATTTCACACAGCAGATGAAAGTGTTTCTCTCCCTTGTAACATCTGCCATCCGACGGACTGAGGCCCATCGAGATGACCCCAAAGACATGGCCTGGAGGCCAGGCCATTATTGCCATGCTGTATGCTGCACTTCTGCTCCCCGTCATGTGACGACAGGCCGGCGTTCACGCAGTCACCAAGGCACAGAGGAGAAGAAGGCTCCAATTTGTGTGTGCGTGTGTATGTGTGTGTTTTTGTTCGAATTCAACTGTCCGAGTCATATGGCCTAACAAGCATGCAAACAGCCGAAAAGGGCTGTGAGAGGAGATCAGTGTTTGGGGTCAAAGTGCCAAACACGGCTTACCTAACCATTCCCCTTTCATCATCTGCTCAAAGAACACAACACTCTGTCCCTAACACTCATATTCACACAGCAAAGTGTTGCCATGCAACGACTTCATGAAACAGATGTATGCCGACTCCCTCTGGTGGTGTCAAAGGAATATTGCATCAAAAGGAAAGGAAGAGATCAAACACTCTCTGTTTTAACATCGCAGTTTTTCCAAAAGGAAAATAATTGTATTATTAAATGTAAAATACAGTGAAATAGACTGAAGTCTAAACATAACAGTGGAAATGAAAGCATCAAGTGAATGAAGTCAAAATGTGTAATGCACACACAATGCCTCACAGAAACAGAAATAAAGATCATTGAAGTGAGAGTAGAATAAGCAATAATATGAAACTAAAACTAAACAAGAAGTAATAATATGAAGAGTAAATAATAGCACATGATATTGAAATAATATGGTGAAGTTATAATACACATGAGCACATGGACGGTGAGGACTTGGACATAACTGAACGGTATTTCTGTATTTACTGTCGGTATTTTTAAAAATCAAATAACTAATGCCAAATAGGACAGAATACATTATAATGGAACACATGGATCTCACAGTGTGAACTGCTGACATCAGCAGGTAGCTACATACTTCTGTTTGTGTTGTCAAGTCAATCATCCCACAGCACAGCACCAAGTCACTGGTGTATTCTGCCTAATGAGGTCTGTTTTTCAAATGACCAGCAGCTCGTGTCATGGGACCAGAAAATATTGATTTTCAACACCAGCACTGTGACTAATCAACACATTGTAGCAAGACGCTATGGGAGGGATCAGATGATCGCAGTCTATGGAACTGTTTTCTGTTCATGTTTGAATTGTTTTTCTGTAAATTTGTTCAAATGAAGTCGTGCACAATTGTACATATTGACAAGAGTCCAACTGAGGGAGTGAGTGGAAGAGAAACAGTGCCAGAGGGAGCACACAGCACAAAGAAGATGTGGGCCAAGTTGAAATACAGTGGTGAGACAGCTACAATTGTAAATTAAACATTTTGACATATTTACAGCACTGAGTTTGTTGTTTTTCAGATTTATCATCCTTTTAATGTCATGTCATTCGCATTAAGACAAAAACAAAAAAGAATTTGCAATTATGCTAATCTAATTTTGGAAATGGTGACTACAAAACTGTCTGGTAAGACATTTTGGAATAATACAGTATATCATGACATCTAAGAGTTAGAATCAGAACCACTCAAATGACATTCTTTTTTTATGTCTTGAACATTTGGAGATAAATACTTTTCCTCCAGATGTTTACAGCTAGACATATATTCAGTAAAATACCAGAAATCAGAAGCAGCTTCAAGGATCTTGTGTGTTTATGCTTCAGTCTTTCAGATGAGGGATGGTTACTTACATTGAAGATCAAAGGTGTGGAAACTTTGACCTCTATGGGATGTAACCATGGAGAGAACAATGACTGAGGAAAACGTCCAGTGGAAAACCCTCTGGCTGTGTACCTATCGAACAAAAGAAAGTCATTATCACAGTTGATGCTAAATGTCAACATAAGAAAAATAGGTATAACTGTCTGCACTATCAAAAACAATTCCAGTAGACAAGTTGAAGTGATGAAAAACATTTGTAACAGCCATGACAATTATCAAACGGGTGAGCTGCTAAGACATGTGATTTGATCAAGTTACTCTCTTAACATTTCAAGCAGCTTTAAAAACTTAATTTTATGGGGGAAAACAATCATTCAAGGTTCAGCATTGACTGAGCTGAGGATCTAAGACTCATTCTGAATGAGACTTTGTGCCTTGTAGAGGAGAAACTTTCATTAGACAGTGTCGAACTGAGCGTCAGGTACAAACAGTGCATTTACTTTGGAAAGAAGCTCAAATAAACCAAGAAAAGCTTCATTTTCATCATCATCATCATCATCATCATCACCATAGATCAACAAGTAGCAGTCAGCCATTGCATTGGAGGTTAGTGTTATTTATTTTCAGATGTTGCATGTTTTTGTCAAAAAAAACACATTAACAAACTAGACTTTGAATTGGCATTTTCAAAATGAATTAAAACATGGTAGTATAACCGGGACTCATAGTATAATAGTTAATTAAATGGTAATGTAAGAAAAAATATATCAAATGTATTATGATTTTGTTTTCTTATGGTCAATACAATCTGAGATTATTTTGAAAGCAGTTCATAATGGATTTATATGAATTAACAAAAACAATTCTAACTGTAAAACGAGACATTTCTCCATTTTGTTTTATCAGACCAGTTCAGTTGTAAAGAGAAGGTGATATTAATAAGAGACTGTGCCAAAGAGATGTGTATCAGGCTAAATACAAACAAACACAATGCATATATCACTGTTCTGGGCTACTATGCACATAAACATCGTGGTTCAAAATGGCCACCTCTATAAAGGGTTTGGGCCTTTAAAGATAATCACTTGGATCTAAGCAGAAAACAGGCCCTTGCTTGATCTCCGAGTTTCAGTGAACACCGAAAATGGGTCTCACCCACCACACAAACATGTTACTATCTAGTTACAGTGAGTTTATTATCCATCACCAACATTGTGTTTTAAAAGTGAACCACGTGTTTACAAACCGGGTCGGCAGGCTGGCTAATGTTTGCTCCGTTTGAATGAACCGGTGGCCCAGACACCGCGACTTGTCTGCTCCGCACTGAACGATTACCAGACGGACTAGTCCGTCATCTGTGACCGGGAGTAACCCCGCTGACGTCCCGGCTGCTCCAAGCACGCGCCACCTCCAGCGCTCCAATCGCTGATCGAGCACGGCCGTGACGTCACTCGACAGCTTCCGGGCTGGCTGTAGTGGCCCGGTGATGCTCAGATTTTGCGGTTTCACTCAATTTTTACATTCATTTCGTTATTGCTTTTACTTACACGTATAGTTTTAAAGTAAACACGTCGCACTCAAAGATGGCATCACTGTAAAAACAGCTTTAGTCACCAGGATAAATATACGAGTTGCGGCGTCACAGCGGCTTGAGACGTAGCGGCGAAGAAAAGAGGTGAGAGAATGTGTTGCTGTGCGAGCGCTCTGCAGATGTTGCTGAGGGGAGACGATTGTTAGCTACCGGATACCTCTGCTGCAAGCTACGTCGCCTCCTCTGTGGCTACATGTTATTACACAATAACACACATGTATCGCACATTTACCCCGAGACGGTTTGATCACGGAAGTTGGTTCGGGAGCATATGTACCAGCTCGGGCAGCAGCAGCTGTACTGATAATCTCACAGGCTAACGGTTAGCTTCCCCTGCTGTGCGAACCGTTAGCTTGTCTTTGAGCTGTCCGCTGGTTTGCTAATCTTGATGCTGCTTCGCTGGCCTCCTCTGTCTAGCTTCAGGTAATAACTGTAATTAGCAGATAATGGTGGTTGTCGTCTCCAATGGCTTTGGTTACAGACAGTCTCGATATTTAAAGTAATCGTCAGGTAATCGTGACAGAGTGCTGTCATTTATCTCACATCAACACAGTGTCACGCTGATGCAAATTACGCATCTCACAAGAGGAACAGCACAAAGGGAATGTCAAAAACGCCGAGCCATCTGATCGACTAAACTTGAATATGTAAATGTAAACATTGGACGGATCCTTGAAATACAGGACTAAGGACTAAGATTATCCTAATGTTACAGCAGTAGACACCGAAGATTTAAAGGTTCAATCAATGTGTGATATTCGACAGTAACAGAATGTGAGAACATTAGATCATAATAACATTTTCACGAGCGTATTAGATTTATGTTTTTCATCGTAGTAGTATGAACCCTTTAAACCAGGTCCTCTCCATGGAACTGCACACGCAGCCATGTTGCACCGCCATGTTTTTCCTCGTAGCCTTTACAGGGCAAAGTAAACAGTGTCAGTATCATCTGAAGACTATCATAGGTTTTTGCATCATCACCTGTGATGGTATGTTCAATGGGTGGTAAATATTATTTCAGTTTATCTCTAGTCTGTTATAAATATGTCACATTGCTACTGCTACTTGTGGTATTATTACCATGTTACTAATGATATATATATAAATGGTAATGTGATAACAGTAACTAGCACGTCAAACCAAAAAGTACATCTATATCAGCTACCTAGTAATAGACGTCTGCTGTCATTGCTTTCATTATGTGAAAGGCTAAATTTACATCTGTGGTTGCCTGACTTGACTGATTGTGTAGCTGTATTTTCATGATGATGATGTGAGAGCTGTAAACCTGGATTTCTCCTTTCAAATATGCTTTCAAGTCATTTTTGGTTTTCAAATAAACAGCAATAACAACATTGCGAGAAATAAAATACCACTCACTCGAAGACCTAGAAAAAGAATGAATGAGCACGTGTGCTAGAATCTGAATACACTGAACATTATCGTTAAGAACCCAGTAAGATGTGGGTGTGTCAAACCAAAACTTCCCATGTGATATTTGTGTGCGATTGCTCTGCCCAAACACAACCAAATGGTGCCAGTGTGGTGATGTGATTTGCCACAGAACAGGTTCATCTGTCAGGTTCAACTAGTGTTAAGTCTCTTTTGATTAACTCTGGATTCCAGATGCACCTGTGCTTTCTGCCGGAGCTTAGGGAGTTGAAATTGTGCCCTTCACTACGTTTACAGAGAGAAATGGGTCTCAGCTTGTCTCGTATACACAGGACACTTCAGTTAGACGAAGTGCTTCCATAAATGTCTTCGAATCTGTCGCTAAATCTGTACATTGTGTCTTGCAGCTGAATTTTGCTCGTGGCCCAGAACTCCTCACCTCTGTGGTCAGTGCTAGATTCTTCTCCCTTCTGTTACTTCAGCTGGCTGGGGTCAAAACTAACCTCCCACGTGGCCTCGGTTTCTTCCCTCTACTCTACAGAATGAGTCACCGCTGCTACTTCCAGCGTGTTGAAACTCTGCGGCAGCAGCGCCACACGGTGCCATCTGCACCTCAGGATACACAAGATTGTTTCCGTCAGTCTGTGATGATCCACTCTGTGTTTTTGCCAATCAAATGAGATGAGTAACTAGGAGAGTGTGGCGCATTACTGATCGCCTGCGGCATTGCAAACTAGTTAGGCAGACAGAGTACAACACAGAGGTTGGCAGGCTGTATTCCATGGGCTCATTATTCAGAAGGCTCCTTTGCGGTTTCCTTCAGTTGACATGGAAATAAATAGGATAAGATATCGTAAACAAGTCACCATGTTCCAATGTAATCTTGACCATGAAATGCATTTTTAGTCCTCAGATTGCAATCAGATAATGCCTGACCATAAACATTATATGTGCATGTCTCGTGCGCGCATGTAGTCCCATCTAATGACACCCTTCCCTATCCTCCTGAAGGCTACAATGTCGCATCGTCTTCTACTCTGTGCTTCTGTGTACACAGCAGCAAATAAAGAAAAATGATATCAGCTGCCTGCAAGGTAGCATTGTTGTTATGCCGCTGCAAGCTTTTCAAAGCAGGGGACGAAGCCACCTTGGACAAGCAGCATGCCCACAATATGTGAATCAGGGATGCGTCTGCGGTCATACTGGTCTTCAGTGTGGTGCCCAACCACCTTCAGAAGTTGGTTTTGGGGTCGGATCACATTTTAGCCTCGGTGCATCTCAAGTGTACTTACACCTGTACTTTCATATGGTCAAACACTGTTGAATGCCATACCGTGTTTTGATACGAGCTGTAAATTTGCATTTAATTGCATGGCAGGTGCATTCACGTGTTCCTTTGCTGCAGTCCTCTCTCCGTCATTGGTTTCATATTCTGTCTCTTGGTTGCAGGTGTCTTTGTCCCGCTGCACAAAGGACCCTTGTCCAACAACCTTCACCTCAGCAGCAAGTTCATTTAACTCCTGAGCAGTGACAAGTGTGTCATCATTGTGCTACGAGCTCGATTCACCTCCAGCACAGACTTCATCCGTGAAGATGAAGTTAAAGGAGGACATGAACCCCCTGCTGCTGCAGGTGTTCCGCTCTGTTGTTTGGGTCTACTCAGTCATCACCTTCATACCCTGGTACTTTTTCTCTGGAGCTGGCAACACTTTGGAACAGTCTCGCCGGTTAAAGGCACGCTCAGTGAGCAACCACCCAGCGGGGCCCTACAGGGCAATCAACAGCCAAGAGAAGCTGGTAGGATGGCTGCACCCCGGGGTGGACACCCTGGATAAAATGTTCGAACACGCTGCAAAGAGGTTTCCAGAGAGAGACTGCCTGGGCACCAGGGAGGTGCTCAGTGAGGAGGACGAAATTCAGCCAAACGGGAAGGTCTTCAAGAAGGTGAGAGACCTGCAGGAGGTGTCTTTGAGGCCGGCAGCACGGCCTGCCACTGTGCACAGTTTGAGGAATGTGGGTGGAAGAACCGCTGCTTCTGTTGCTCATTTTTTTCCTCACTTGACAGCTTCCTCATTAACAACTGCAGCGCTGCAAATGCCCTGCAGATGGTGCTAAAACACTGCACGTGCATGACAATCTGATGACTTAAAAGAACAAACATCAAACCATTTCGATATACCAGTATTTCCAGCTCTCTTGCATACACTTGATCTCTTCCATCTCTACAGCACAAAATGTCTCATATCTTTGCAAATAGGTCATTCTGGGAAACTACAACTGGCTGAGTTATGAGGAAGCCTACCATACGGCAAAGTGTTTCGGCAGTGGCCTGGCGTCCCTCGGTCAGAGGCCCCAGTGCAACATTGCCATTTTCTGCGAGACCAGGGCAGAGTGGGTGGTGGCAGCTCAAGCTTGCTTCATGTACAATTTTCCACGTGAGTTCCAGGAGGACAATTTGCATGTCATTACGCGTTGTCAGACCAACAAGCAAAGCACCTTAGCTGACTAAACCTTTCTGTTCTATTGTGACAGTTGTTACCCTCTACGCCACCCTGGGACCCACAGCCATCGCCCATGGCCTGAATGAGACCGAGGTGACGCACATCATCACAAGCAAAGACCTGCTTAATGGCCGACTTAAGGTATCTGTCTCCATCATGAATGTCATTTTGCACAAGTAGTATATGTAAGCTGTTTCCTTATATGTAACATTCCTAACTGTATCACCCCCCCCACCCCCCAAGGCCATACTGTGCGACGTGCCAAGGTTACAGTACATCATTGTTGTGGACAGTAAACCCTCAAGCTGGCAGGACATCCCCAAAGGCATCAAGATCTACAACATGGACACTGTGAAGGAGATGGGATCCAAGGCTGAAAACTGTGAGTGTCCATGCAGTGCGATTAAAATGGTTTCTAATTTTGTACGGGGGAAATTGAAGTGCTTGGACAGAGGCTTAATATGATAGCAACATGTTGATTGGAGTGTCTAGCGCTGTGTGTGTTGGTATGATGACCGACCTTTTAGGAAAATTAGGAGAGGCATAATAAATATGTCGAGCTTTGTCAGGTATCACGGCAGCTTCGTTCTGCTCTTGTTTAATCTATTATCATTCTAAAATATTGGGGGGGGAAAACCACACAATTTAGAATTCTGCAGTTTATTGCTAAACTACCTGCAACTACAATTGCATAGGAATTGAATTCAAAAGTGTGCCTTGAAAAGGATAGATTTCATTCGTATAAACTATCAAAGTTCGTGGTGATGAAATTAGAGTAATACCTAATAGACTTCTTGATTGCCAAATCAATTCTAATAATTAGTTATCAGCGGGGGAAAAACTGTTTCTACCATGTAGGATGGATTTCCTTTCTCAACTGTCGCCCCCTCTCCTCTTCTGTCTCTAAGTGACTGTCGAACGTAGACAGCCGCAGTCCTCAGACATTGCCGTCATCATGTACACCAGTGGCTCTACAGGCATCCCCAAGGGTGTCATGATCTCCCATGGCAACATCATCGCCGGCATCACTGGCATGGCAGAGAGAATTCCTAACCTCAAGTATGTAATTATCCGATTTCCTGTTCTGTTCCCTTTCTTGTTTTCTACAAGTCTACAAAATATCCTTCACTTCCGTTCAGGCTCTGAAACAAATTGTCACATCTTCACTTGCCATTCTCACACACCCACTCCTCTATGTCTTTGTCAATGGTGAAAATTAACCGCCTATTATTTCTGTGCCGGCAGCGAGACAGACACTTACATCGGCTACCTACCATTGGCACATGTTTTAGAGCTCAGCGCAGAACTGGTGTGCATCTCTCATGGCTGTCGCATCGGTTACTCCTCCCCTCAAACTCTGGCCGACCAGGTTAGCATAAACACACACACACACACACACACACACACACACACACCTGCCTGTAAATTATGTCATACATTTATGTCCCTCCTGGATATTTATTAACTTAGCTCCTCTGTATCAGAAACATTTAAATGATCAAGGTGCTGCTCTCAGAAAACATCCCTAGATCCCTGCATAACGCCATGGTCCTCAAAAAGCTTCCACTTGACTCCCTCTCCGGTTCTCTTTCTTAGGCATCCCATTAAAGTCGTAAATCTCATGGTTACTTTAACAGCAATATGTGGTCAGACAGAGGTCTGCGTCAGTCGCTGCAGCCTTCTAAAAGATGCTCTTCCTTCTTTCTCACAGTCCACTAAGATAAAGAGGGGCAGTAAAGGAGACACCAGTGTGCTGAAACCCACTCTCATGGCTGCTGTACCAGTAAGTCTCCTTATCAGTCAGATCCTGATCAGGTATAGAACCTGATCAGGATCTCGGTCACACACTCTCAACAAGAGCCCAGGCTTTAACTCTAAGCTTGCTTTGCCCGGCGTGTGCAGGAGATCATGGATCGGATCTACAAGAATGTGATGACCAAAGTGGAGGAGATGAGCAAGTTTCAGAAGACGCTCTTTGTGCTGGCGTACAACTACAAGATGGAGCAGATCTCCAAGGGATACAGCACTCCGCTCTGTGACAGGTAACGTTGACACTGTTGGTCGAAAGAGCCCATGAGTTCTCATCCACCTCCCCTGTGATGCTGGGATGAACATTAACCCCCCGGTCCGACATAATAATCATGTCATTGAACAAATTTCATCAGCTACGCTTTGTAAACACTGACCTTCTCTAAAGGTCCATAATTCATTGTTTGCTATTGATTTTGATATTTGGTTTGTCCAGAGAGTCAATATCTGCTCTGTCAAATGGCTTTTTCAGTCCTGGTGCTGATGTTGCGGTGACTTCCACCTCTCGCGTATCAGCCTCATGTTCTGTATTTCCGTCCGCTTCCCTCGCAGCCTGGTGTTCAAGCGGGTGCGTTCGCTCCTGGGAGGGAAGACGCGGGTGCTGTTGTCAGGCGGAGCGCCGCTGTCGGCCGCCACACAGCGCTTCATGAACGTCTGCCTGTGCTGCCCCGTGGGGCAGGGCTACGGCCTGACGGAGACCTGCGGAGCCGGCACCATCAGCGCTTGTGCGTCGGAGAGACAAGTCGAGTTTATTTGGGTGGAATTGAAAGAAAAGCATGTCAGAATCTAGAAGGTGTTTGACTTGTTGCTGTTGTTTTTCAGCTTGGGACTACAGCACAGGACGGGTCGGTGCCCCACTCGTTTGTTCAGAGATCACACTTAAGGACTGGGTGGAAGGTGAGTCACAGCGCCCCCCTGAGTGAAAAGGCTGTCACACCTAACGCCAGGTCACTTGGTGGCAGTGCAACATTTCCAACTATTCATGCACTTTAATTTTTCATGTCGGCTGAATTTGTTTGTTTCAATAAGGCTCTGAATGTTGTGATAGGGCCAGAAGTTGCTTCAAAATGTAAGATCTATTTGCTGCTGAACACGCCGTCGTGTGAATGACCAACACCACAAACACGTCTGTTCTGTGGTGTTCACACAGACAGTTTGACAGAAGTGTCACCCTATCTTCCAAATAACACTTTGCACTGTCTACGTGATCATGGATGGGGAAGCAGTTTATTAATGTACTTCTTTTCAGTCCCTCAATGTTTGTTGTTCTAGGTAGAAAAGGCTAAAAACGTTTGATTGCGTCTCCTCCAGGTGGTTACTACAGTACAGATAAGCCCAACCCACGGGGGGAGATCTTAATCGGTGGGCCCAATGTGACAATGGGCTACTACAAAAATGATGCCAAGAATCGCGAGGACTTCTTCGTGGATGAGAACGGCCAGAGATGGTTCTGCACCGGGGACATCGGAGAGTTCCACCCCGACGGATGTCTCAAGATCATCGGTGAGGGACCTGCCAACCACCGCAGGACTGGTGTTTTATAGAGTCCCTGTCTCTTTAAGACCGTGACGTGTTTACATTCTCGCCCTGCAGATCGTAAAAAGGACCTGGTGAAGTTGCAGGCGGGCGAGTACGTCTCTTTGGGGAAGGTTGAGGCTGTGTTGAAGAACTGTCCTCTCATAGACAACATCTGTGCCTATGCCAACAGGTGAGATTCCACACTCGCTCTCACTCGGTTACATCTTGCATTTCCCCGTCTCATTCATAATTCACAACGGGATTTCTGATTTCAGTGACCAGTCATACGTGATCAGCTTCGTGGTGCCGAACCACAAACAGCTAATGGCACTGGCGGAGCAGATGAAGGTGCGGGACTCGTGGGAGGAGCTCTGCAACAACCCCCAGATAGAGAAAGAGGTTCTCCGCATCATCACTGAAGCTGCTATCTCTGGTAGGAAGCGAAAATCTTCGGTGTGAGATTTTAAGCTCGCGTCACCGACTTTGCACTCGTTTCACACTGTGTCCGTCACTGACACCCGGACTCTTCTTCTCGCCGTTTCAGCAAAACTTGAGCGATTCGAGATCCCCAAGAAAATCCGGCTGAGCTCCGAGGCCTGGACTCCGGAGACCGGCTTGGTCACCGACGCATTCAAACTCAAACGCAAGGAAATCAAATCGCATTACCAGGAAGACATTGAGCGGATGTACGGAGGGAAATAACAAATACATACACTCCCAACAACACACCCATACACACTCTCACACACACTTACACACACATATACATGGAACTCGGAAGCCACTTCTAGAATAATTTGGAGGAAGAGCTAAACCTAGGACACACATAACACAAACACACCCACACACTGCTAAGTCTCATACACTTCATGCTCTTCGGCTTCCCTGCGACCAGCTTTGATCAACGGGGCGGGGGGGGGGGGGGGCGACCAAAAGACCAGAAGGTCCCCTCGCAGACCGACAGCAGAACCAGCACACGATGCAGCGCACTTACTGCTCCTCTTTTGATGGATTTTTTTGTTGTTTTTTTTTACCCCTCAGAGTTGCTATGACAACCGAAGCGGCACACAAAGTCTGATGTCTGCATGACTCGGGAGTGAAACAAATGTCAGGCTAGACGAATCTGGATCAATCTCAGCACGCTCCCCCTCCCTCTCCCCCCTCCTCTCCTTCCTGTACACCCCTCCACCCTTTCCCCCTGCTCTCTGGAGCCCTCCACCTCTTTAGCATGGTGGTGGACTGGCAGTGCAGATCTCACCTGGCGGGAGAAACAACAAGAGGGATCCCTCGTGGGCTTAAAATGAATATTCAGGTTGGAATCTATGCAGGGATCTCGATTATCTTATTTTTTTATATAGATGTGCGTTGCTATGTTTCCCTCGTGTTTGCTTTTCAGCTTTGATACCCATCTACTTTTTTTTACGTTGTACGTGAGTATTCTGTTGTGAAGCCATGAGAGATTGAGCAATGAAGATGTTTTTGAATATTTTTTTCACACTGTTATTTTATTGGTGTTTTATTCTGAGGGTTTGTTTTTATTTGTTTTTATTTTTTTTATTGCAATTTTCTCTATTCTATTTTTTAATGAGCTTTGTTTCTCGACTCTCTTTTGATTTGCTTGTGTTCCAAAGTTTGTACACTCGAGTGTGTGTTTACCAACTTGACTCCAGTCTTCAGTCCCAACTCTGACCCACGGCTTTAGAGCAGGGTTGAGCAATAACACTGAAAGGCAACATTTGGGATCGTTTTCATCTCTTTTCAGCCCAAGTTTGATTCTTATCAATACTGGTGTAGTGCCCACACTCCGGATTCCCCCCAACCTGTGTCTTATTGACTGGTTTCATGGCATCATTGAACCATTCAGACCTGGTATTAACCTCTGATCGCAAGCAGACTGATCTGAACACATACCAACAACCACATTAGCTAATCACCTAAACCACTATTTGTATTCTATATAGAGCGATTCCTCTCTTGATGGTCACTCAGAGCTTCACAGATCAATTTCATCTGCTGATTCAACACAGTGAATCTATAGCTACATTCATGCGGTGTGTGTGTGTTGCTTTCAGGAGTTAGTTTAGAGTGCAGTATCATTACAAAGATGCTAACTGGGGGGAAATGAGGATTAAATCGCCAGCTTGAACTCTGGTGCTGGAGCCATCTCATGTGAGCACATTGTTTTTGCTGTGCGAAAACTAAAAGTGTCTAGTGCAGCGAATGAAGAACCCGGCACTCGTCCGACATCCTCTCTTTGTGAATTTTACACCACTTATTTGACCATTTGCTGACTTGTTTATGGTTGTGATGTACAATTAAATTAACTAAATTTGTAAAAACTCTAGCTGCACTCCTGCTCCTGACAACCCGCGTTTTGATTATGCCAACATAGATTAGCATTTTTGTCAGATTTGAAAACCCAGAATGGATGTCAATTCGAGAATTTGGTCCTCGCAAACGCAAGTTCTGTACATACTTCATTCCCACCACAGCACAGAAGTGAAATCCAATCACAGGAAACATGTTTTGATATCAAGTGTGAATCTGACGGATCAGGTCTGTCAAAACAGATGTTAACACCAGGTCTGAACAGGGTTGTTGACGCACAGTAGCCATCTGCCACATATTCATCCAGCCATGACCAATGCATCGTATGGACGTCGCCAAGGGAACCATAGAACATAGTCAACACAATAGCTAGCATTATATTCCCAGGTGACTTCTTGTTTTCTTTCCAACTGTACATTTAAATGCCATAGATCTAGTTACTGTCCCATTTATCATTTTTTAAAATACCTGAATATGATATACAAAATGAATGTGCAATATTTATACACAAAATGTAAACTGTAAGAAGGATGGAAACGCACAGTTAGCAGCCCCCTCCACGGTGTATGAATGTTTTGGACTGTTAAACCCCCTGCCCCAGTGCATCATGGGAGGTCTGTGGGAAGAAGAATTATATTAATGTGGAATATCAGCGGAGAGAACGGTAGAGAGACACTGATGAGGACGTGTGAAGGCACCATGCTGAAATATGTGATACTACCTTTTGAAAGGAAAACATGTAAAGTGAAATTTTAATGTCAGGCATTGTAGAAAAAAATTGCATGTTGAAACGTGTGCGACTGTACCAAAGCACCTGAGTCACAAAACTGCGAGGGAGAAGCGGGCATTCTAAAGCAATTCGTCATACCCACACACACTCCTTTATTTAACCACCAGTGCAAATAACAATTTTCTGTCTCCAAATTAATTCACGTGTATGATACTGTATGTGCAATGTATATTAGAAGTTCCTGGATTCTGGTAACTGCCATTTATTTGAAATAGAACAGGTTAACTATTGTAGGCTCTCAGATTGATAGCGATTGGGCGACATCGACTTGCTTCGGCGCGTTTTCTATTAAAAGGGATTTATGCTTCTGCGTTGGAGCCACGTCGCTATTGTGTGGTCATGATCAATCGTAGTTGTGTAAATCTGTGTGTGTGTTGTGTGTGTGTTGCTCTGCAACCGCACATTCCAAACACTGGTGGGCGCACTGCGAAGGTCGAGCTCCGACGCGGAGGCATACATCGGCCTTGCAGTTTACAGAGATTCAAAGCTTTGGTTCAGCGGCTCTTTCTTTCCGTCGCCTTCTCTGAATGCGAAACCTGCTGGGCTTGTGCTGAGGACATAGAGCAGGACTGACTGTAGGTACTCTAACAACCACTTTTGATCCGCTTGTTACTTTAGCATGTAGGAAGTTGACGATACTACCAGACATTTTCTAGACGACATCTTTTCCGCCTGACGTTTCAGTGAAAAGTCAGATGTGCTGTTTGCTGCTTTCTTTTTCTTTTCACCTCTGCCCGTCCAGAGGCAGCTCTAGTTGCCTTCAGACACACGTGAGCTATCCGGACGTTTTGAAGAATGTGAAGTGCTCCCCCGCGTTCATGTGGACACGGCACACGCCGCGCTCCACTATCCACAGCTGTCCGAACTCACAGCGAAGCAAAAGACAGCAGGCGCGGTGGCGCGAAGATGAAGTCCACCCCTTCCTGTAGCTTCTACTTGTACATATGTGAAGAGGGGGATGGGGACAGATGATCAAACCCACATTTAAACTACAAATAACTGTACAGGTGTAAAGCCTTCTGTTTGCATATTTAATAATCTTTGTTACTGACAAGAGTTTGGAGTTATCTCATTGTTCTGTGTGGTGGAGCGGCCCCAGTTGAGTCGGGCTACTTGCAAGTGTCTCCTTCCTTATTTATTTGTGATTTGGCCTTGAACATTACGTAATGAAATAAACTAAAGAGGTTGTGTTGTAATCGCCCTTTGTCTTTGTGTGTGTTCAAACACCTGAACGCAGCGCGCGAGGCAGCGCCTGCGACTGATGCGATCAGCAGCCTGATTAGAATCATCCCCAAAGCCGGAGTTTCTATGGCAACCAAGGCCAACGCAAGTGAATGCGACTGTGCGAGCGTGGAGCCAAACGGAACATGCAGTTCTGTGGATCAATCTTCAATCACAGCTTAAAAACAAAAGGATCTTCTTTTTTTTTTTTTCCTTTTCAGGCGCCAGTCAGAGCTTCAAGATGTCGAATCCTAGAAGTGTGAATCATTTCATTCATTCAGGCTCATTCTGCCGCTCCTCACGCATCTGCGCTGCCTCGTGCCTCAAAGCCTTGGTGCACGTCACTCCACCGAGGATCAGACCTGAGCCCACCGCAATATTGGGCATCAGACCTTCTCTGTTAATTGTCTCGTCTATTAAAAGCCTCGCGTTTTCCCTCAGTCCACCCCCTCTCCATTGTCATGCCTCAGAAATGATCTGATTGGATTCAACCGGTCAAAGGTCTGATCGGGTGAAACGATGGCTGCGCTGAGGGTCAAAGGTCAGTGTTATGGAATTAGATATTTGATATCAAACACTCTGGGACATTAATTGTGTTCATTCAGCGCCTTCGGACACGATGAACACATGATGCTGTGTATCATATCGCAATATAATAATAGATCATCGAGCACTAATGGGCCATTAGGCAGCTTTATACAAAGAGGCATAAATCATTGTGCTGGCACAATTGTTCCACATAAAGGTGCAGTGTGCAGGATTTTAAGGACATCTGCTGGTGAAGTGTGATGGTGCACCCTTCCCCTCCCAGTACGTGAACATATGGTCGACATTTGAGACAGAAAAGGTGGGCAACTGTAACAACATGCGACATGGCGGCATCCAACCGGCCTCTGATCTAACCGTTTGAATCTAGTTCACTCAAACATTCAGGTGATTATTGAAAAACATCACTGTTACAATGCTGCATACACTTCTGCCAATACTTTGTGATTGGTATCGTAAAGCCTTCCGAGTATTAACGGCATAAAGCAGAATAAATGATCAAGAGTGCACATGAATATGATTACGCAGCAGTATAAGCTGCATCTATACATCACAGTGTGTTGTAATGCATTATGGACACGGGCCTCATGCAATGACTCACCACCAGTGGAGGCAGAAACAACAGACCCCCCCCCCCCCCCCCCCCCCCCCCCCCCCCCCCCCCCCCCCCCCCCACCCCG